>CM019698.1:45269857-45299433 GCA_009760885.1 Achatina immaculata
GAAGTCTACTCACAAAGCTGTGATGTCTCCTATTGTAGTTAGTGAAACCATGAAGTTAACACACAAAGTTGTGATTTTCCTTTTGTAGTTAGTAAAACTAGTAAGAGAAATATAGGAAACTACGAGGTTTTGGTACGGTAAAGTAAGAGAACAAATATTGTAGGATTAAACCTCGAAAAAATCGTAGACAAAGCACTTTAGTGAGACATGAGAGAAAGAAAAATCACAAGAGAATTACCTGGGATTACTCCGGTAGGACGAGCAGCCGTCTAGCCACGAGAGAACAGCATACTATTGACTTAGCCAATGCTTTGTCTACGATTTTTTCGATGTTTAATCCTACAATATTTGTTCTCTTATTTTAAGAGAAATATAAAACTTTAACAAAAGAACTATGAAGAAACATAAGAAAAGACAAAAAACAATACATTCAAAATTGTTGTGAAAGAATAGAAGATATGGCATTCAGGTATTTGGCCAAAAGAATGGAAAAGAACTGTATTCATACCACTGCCAAAAAAATGTAACCTGAAATTATGCACAAACTACAGAACTGTTGAACTAATTAGTCATGCCAGTAAAATTATGTTAAAAATCATAATGGGTTGACTTCGACAGAAAATAGAAGAAGAAGTCAATATGGTCCAAGCTGGTTTCAGGCAAGGAAGAGGATCAAGAGATCATATATTCAATCTAAGATTAATAATAGAGAAATGCAGAGAGTTTAATGTGAATCTATATTTATCCTTTATAGACTACTCAAAGGCATTTGATTGTGTACAACACCAGAAACTTTGGGAAATAATGGAAAAAATGGGATTTCCAACACATCTGACACAACTAACATCACTGCTGTATCTAGACCAACAATCAGCAGTAAGAATAAATGGTGAAACAACAACTTGGTTTGACATAAAACAAGGGGTCCGTCGGGGGTGCATATTGTCACCCTACTTATTTAACTTGTATACTGAAAATATAATGAGGAATGTTAGAGAAGATGTAGACAAAGAATATTACAATGCCATAACAATTGGAGGTAATGAAATACCTGAGATTAGATATGCTGATGAAACAGTGTTACTGTCCACAACACAAAGAGGACTGGAAAAACTAATTATGTCAGTCCGTAAGAACAGTGAAGAGCAGAACCTCTATCTTAATGCAAAGAAAACTAAATTGATGACAACTGACAAAACAAACAAGGCAGCTGAAATATGTATCAATGAGGGAAAATTGGAAGAAGTGGAGAGTTTTGAATATCTTGAATCACTACTAGCTAATAATTGAGATACAATGAGGGAAATTAAAAGGAGGACATCTATCACTCTTCAGAAAGTAAAACAAATAAAGAATCTGTGGAGAGGAGCAGACAGAACTACAAAAATAAGATTTTTAAGGCATGCATCTTTCCCATCGCAACATATGCCTGTGAGACCTGAACACTTAACAAAACAG
Source organism: Achatina immaculata (assembly GCA_009760885.1). Taxonomy (NCBI): domain Eukaryota; kingdom Metazoa; phylum Mollusca; class Gastropoda; order Stylommatophora; family Achatinidae; genus Lissachatina; species Lissachatina immaculata. The sequence goes on from CM019698.1 coordinate 45,271,316, forward strand.
CTGAGAAACACATAAATGCCTTTGAATGTAAATGCTACAAAAAAAGTTCTCCAAATATTGTGGACACAAAAAATAACAAATATATCTATACTACAAGAGCTTAATATTGAAGAAGGCTGGATAGTAATGATGATTAAAGAGAGAAAACATAAATATTTTTGGATACATTAAACGTCATGATAATTTAGAGAAGACCGTATTGAAAGGATACATAATGGGAAAAAGAAAAAGAGGAAGACCAAAATGAAGATGGCTGCAAGACATCGTTGACGATCTGCAAATGGATGCATAAGCAGCAGGCCATCTTGCTCACAACCGAGAGGCCTACAGGAGTGCTGTTTGGGAGGCAAAGTTCTGCAAGGGACATGCAAATGAATGAATTAATGAATGAATTAGTAAAACAATGAAGTCAACACACAAAGCTGTGATATCTCCTATTGTAGTTAGTAAAACAATGAAGTCAACACACAAAGCTGTGATATCTCCTATTGTAGTTAGTAAAACAATGAAGTCAACACACAAAGCTGTGATATCTCTTACTATAGTTAGTAAAACAATGAAGTCAACACACAAAGCTGTGATATCTCTTACTATAGTTAGTAAAACAATGAAGTCAACACACAAAGCTGTGATATCTCTTACTATAGTTAGTAAAACAATGAAATCAACACACAAAAGTGTGATATCTCCTATTGTAGATAGTAAAACAGTGAAGTCAACACACAAAGCTGTGATGTTATTGTGGAGGTGACTGAGAATGAAAATTAATTTAGATAAAGAATGTATGCCTTCTTTTCTACTTCTAAAACTATGTCAACTTTATTATTACTAAAGCTGCTACTGCTACAACTATTACTACTACTTATATTACTAATACTATTATTACTACTACTATTACTACTAATACTACTACTAATATTAATATTGCTACTATTATTATTACTAGTAATAATATTAATACTACTACTACTACTATTTCTACTAACCATACATCTGAACTTTATAGACATCAAAAAGGCATTTGACAGCATACACTGAGATTCACTGTCAATAATTTTAAGATTGTCTGAAATAAGACCTAAGACTGTCAACATCATTAGAGATCTCTACAAAGCATATGTTTGTGCAGTCAAGATAGAAGAATAAATGAACGAGTGGTTTCGGACTGAAACAGGCTTGAAACAAGGATGTATATTATCTCCCTTGCTTTCTGATATTGCTATAGACTTTATAATGAAAAGATGCTGTACAGGTAAAACCGGCATTGATTGGGTACATGGGGCCCAAATAGAAGATCTTAATTTTGCTGAGGGCATAACTTATTAGTGACAATGTGAAAGTGATGCAGGAAAAAACAGATTCCCTGTCTTCCTTAGCAAGCACAATAGGTCTTGAAATTAACAAAGACAAAACAGAATTTATGAAATTTCTCACTAATCAAGAAGTAAAAATATACATAGAAGAAACAGCTGTTGATGGAGTTAAACAATTTGCAAAACGTGGCAGCTACATAGACCAGGATGGTGACACCAGGAAGGAAGTTAGAATTAGAATTGCACAAGCAGCACTGTCCTTCAAAAATCTTGAGAACATATGGAATTCAAAAGTTATTAACATAAAAACAAAGTTAAGGTTATTCAATTCAAATGCTTTCATTCATTCATTCATTTGCATGTCCCTTGCGGAACTTTGCCTCCCAAACAGCACTCCTGTAGGCCTCTCGGTTGTGAGCAAGATGGCCTGCTGCTGCTGCATCCATTTCCAGATCGTCAACGATGTCTTGCAGCCATCTTCGTCTTGGTCTTCCTCTTTTTCTTTTTCCCATTATGTATCCTTCCAATATGGTCTTCTCTAAATTATCATGACGTTTAATGTGTCCAAAATATTTCAGTTTTCTCTCTTTAATCCTCTTCACTAGCCAGCCTTCTTCAATATTAAGCTCTTGTAGTATAGATATATTTGTTCTTTTTTGTGTCCACAATATTTGGAGAACTCTTCTGTAGCATTTACATTCAAAGGCATTTATGTGTTTCTCAGCTGTTTTGTTAAGTGTCCAGGTCTCACAGGCATATGTTGCTATGGGAAAGATGCATGCCCTTAAAAATCTTATTTTTGTGGTTCTGTCTGCTCCTCTCCACAGATTCTTTATTTGTTTTACTTTCTGAAGAGCGATATATGTCCTCCTTTTAATTTCCCTCATTGTATCTCCATTATTAGTTAGTAGCGATCCAAGATATTCAAAACTCTCCACTTATTCCAGTTTTTCCTCATTGATACATATTTCAGTTGCCTTGTTTGTTTTGTCAGTTGTCATCAATTTAGTTTTCTTTGCATTAAGATAGAGGTTCTGCTCTTCACTGATCTTGCGGACTGACATAAATGCTTTATCCACTCTTATTTATGCATGCAAAAGCTGGAAATCAACTAAATAAATAGACAAGGAATTAGATTCTTTTGAAAACAAATGCCTCAGGAAAATACTTGGTATAAAGTGGAATGCATTTAAAAACAACACAGAGATAAGACAGATGAGCAAACAACAACCTGTCTCACTGGTGATCAGAAAAAAAAATATGGGCATATGTAGGCCATTTGATGAGATGAAACAATCAGAGAATACCGAAACAACATATCTAGTGGAGCACAACAGGCCGAAGAAAAAGAAGTCGACCACTTGAAACTCTAAAGAAGACATTGTTTAGAGAAGCCAGTTTAGTGGGCATAACATCCCTTGATGACGTTGAAAAACTCGCCGAAAACAGGAAAACTTTGTAAACAACTGTACGAGCCCTATGTGTCGTTTAACGCACGAGAATGATGTAAGACGTGAGAGTATTACTACTACTACTACTACTACTACTACTACTACTACTACTACTACTACTACTACTGTTTCAGTTTATGTCATATTTGTTTCTCATAAAGTGGGCCTTATCGTCTCTGGGGGTGGGGGGAGAATGGCGGTGAGGGGAAATGGAACTGTAGGGGCTGGGATGGTAAAGGAAAATTAGCAGAAAACGGGGTCATTATAACAAGGCTAAGTGCAGATCTATGACAAAATCTTTATTGCTGCAATTTGTTATGCAAAGGATAAACTGTTTGAGGTGACCATAAAAATAAAATTAAACCATTTGCAAGACTTTTTCCAAGAAAACGCCGGCCGTTATACATAGAATAGTTAATCTGGTACTTTAGCGTTGTCTGGGAAAGCTAATAAGTCTCCATCAAAACTTTGAATTGCTTAAGAGTTTTGGGGCAAAGGTAGACAATTCATTAAATAACTGTGAAAACTTGGATTTAAAATGCTTATGTCCCATAATGACCTAATGTAAGGTTGTTGTCAGATTATCTGCCCTTGCCTCACCTTGCACGGATTTTACCTGAATCACGCTGTGCGGGTGGGAGAGAAAGCTTGAGACTTCGAGTCAGTTTGGGTTAGAATGTCGTGACACATAGTAATATAAAAGTTGTATAGTACTGTGCTTTGTTATCCTGTAGTTTAGCTGTGGTAAGACTGTAGATTGATAATTCATATGGCGGCAATCGACTGTTGACGAAGTGTAGGCGCCGGAATTATTCTTCATGTGGTTCTGAGTTTTGAGAGATATTACATGCCACTCTTGTTCTATCTAATAAAGAGCCCATGTGTATAGAAAGAGTTTGTCTTATACTGCTGTTGTGCCACGTTGGAGTAAAAGTGCTCCTAGATGTTATCTAGTCTGAAGAACGTATAATCTATTCTGGCGTGTGTAAGAGCGTATAATCTATTCAAGCGTGTGTAAGAGTATATAATCTATTCAGGCATGTGTCAGACTGTATAATATAATCAGGCGTGTGTAAGAGTGTATAATCTATTCAGGAGTGTATAATCTATTCAAGCGTGTGTACTAGTTTATAATCTGCTCAGGCGTGTGTAAGAGTTTAACTTAACTTTAGTAGCTCTAGTATTTCACAGTGATAAGTAGAAATATTTAAACATAAATATAAACATTAGCAGCAGTTAGTCATGCAAAGATATTCAACTTGGACTGATAGATAAACATAGATCGCTTTATTTCCAGTGAATGTATTGTTTCTATGTACAAGGCACAGAAAGATACTTCTATATTTGTTGCCGTACAAGACACAGAAAGATACTTCTATATTTGTTGCCGTACAAGACACTGAAAGATACTTCTATATTTGTTGCCGTACAAGACACAGAAAGATACTTCTATATTTGTTGCCGTACAAGACACAGAAAGATACTTCTATATTTGTTGCCGTACAAGACACTGAAAGATACTTCTATATTTGGTGCAGTACAAGACACAGAAAAATACTTCTATATTTGTTGCCGGACAAGGCACAGAAAGATACTTCTATATTTGTTGCCGGACAAGGCACAGAAAGATACTTCTATATTTGTTGCCGTACAAGACACAGAAAGATACTTCTATATTTGTTGCCGTACAAGACACAGAAAGATACTTCTATATTTGTTGCCATGTAAGACACAGAAAGGTACTTCTATATTTGTTGGCGTACAAGACACTGAAAGATACTTCTATATTTGTTGCCGTACAAAACACAGAAAGACACTTCTATATTTGTTGCAGTATAAGACACAGAAAGATACTTCTATATTTGTTGCCGTACAAGACACAGAAAGACACTTCTATATTTGTTGCCGTACAAGACACAGAAAGATACTTCTATATTTGTTGCAGTATAAGACACAGAAAGACACTTCTATATTTGTTGCCGTACAAGACACTGAAAGATACTTCTATATTTGTTGCAGTGCAAGACACAGAAAAACACTTCTATATTTGTTGCCGGACAAGACACAGAAAGACACTTCTATATTTGTTGCCGTACAAGGCACAGAAATATACTTCTATATTTGTTGCCGTATAAGACACAGAAAGACACTTCTATATTTGTTGCCGGACAAGGCACAGAAAGACACTTCTATATTTGTTGCCGTATAAGACACAGAAAGACACTTCTATATTTGTTGCCGTACAAGGCACAGAAAGACACTTCTATATTTGTTGCCGGACAAGACACAGAAAGACACTTCTATATTTGTTGCCGTACAAGGCACAGAAAGACACTTCTATATTTGGTGCCGGACAAGGCACAGAAAGACACTTCTATATTTGTTGCCGTACAAGACACAGAAAGACACTTCTATATTTGTTGCCGTACAAGACACAGAAAGACACTTCTATATTTGTTGCCGTACAAGACACAGAAAGACACTTCTATATTTGTTGCTGGACAAGACACAGAAAGACACTTCTATATCACTGAGATATGTCAGTGCTGTACTACGACGACGCAGATACTCTGCTGACACAGGTTACCACGCTCCTGAATACCGGAGGGTTCATAGGTCATCCAACGAAATGGAGCAAACTATCACATGACCTTGGCCTCGCGGGTAGTATGTGGACACGTTCGTGATTCCCACTTTGTCCAGGGGTCGATTGTTCCTGGTACCCGTGTCCCTGTTATCTGTTAGTTTATATCTTGAGTACATTGGGATTTAGTTTTACTTGGCGGCTTCTGTTAGTTAGTTTATACCATGAGTAAGATGTGATTAAGTCCTTCTTGTCGGCTTCTGTTAGTTAGTTTATACCATGAGTAAGATGTGATTTAGTCCTTCCTGTCGGCTTCTGTTAGTTAGTTTATACCATGAGTAAGATGTGATTTAGTCCTTCTTGTCGGCTTCTGTTAGCTTCAGACTAGTCCGTTTTTTCTCTACGCCCTAGGCAGGATGTAGCCAAGGCAAAATGTGCAAAGACCTGACGTAAGTCAATAATGGAGATACAATGAAGGAAATTAAAAGGACATCTATCGCTCTTTAGAAAGTAAAACAACTAAAGAATATGTGGAGAGGAGTAGACAGAACCACAAAAATAAGATTTTTAAGGGCACGCCTCTTTCCTATCGCAACACAAGCCTGTGAGAACTGGACAATTAACAAAACAGCTGAGAAACACATACATGCCTTTGAATGTAAATGCTACAGAAGAGTTCTCCAAATATCGTGGACACAAAAAAGAACAAATATATCTATACTACAAGAGCTTAATATTGAAGAAGGCTGGCTAGTAAAGAGGATTAAAGAGAGAAAAAATAAATATGTTAAACACATTAAACTTGAAATTAACAAGGAAAAAGCAGAAATAATGAAACTTCTCATTAATCAAGAAGGAAAAATATGCTTAGAGGGAACAGCTGTTGAAGAAGTATACCAATTTCCATAATTCGGCATCTACACAGACCATGATGGTGACACCAGAAAGGGAGTTGGAATTACAACTGAAAAATCAGCTTTGATCTTCAAGAATCTTGAGAACATATGGCGTTCAAAAGTTATAAGCTCACAAACCATGTTAAGATTGCTCAATTCAAATGTTATAGCCACACTCATTTATGCATATGAAAAGTGGAAAAAACTTAAGGAATAAACAACAAATTAGACTCTTTTGGAAACAAAATGCCTAAGGAAAATACTTGGTATAAAGTGAAACGAATTCAAGAATAACAGATAGATAAGGCAGATGATCAAGCAACAACCTGTATCACAGGTGATCAGTAAAAATAGATGGGCACATGTTGACCACCTTATGAGAAGAATCAATCAGTGAATCCAAAAAAAAGCCATCAAGTGGAACACAACAGGCCAAAGAAAAATAGGCTGATCACATGAAACTCTAAAGAGAACATTGTTAAGAGAGGTCAAACTAACAGGCATAAAATCCCTTGATGGGGTTGAAAAGCTTGCCAAAAACAGGAAAACATGTCAATCAACCATGTTAGCCCTATGTGATGTTTAACACCACTGGGAAGATATAAGATGTTAGACCTAACCCTTGATATAACTCTGAATCAATTTCTTAGAGTTAGGCCCACCATTGTTGTATGTTCTAAACTGTTTAGTCCATGACTTCAAGTTCATTCTTTATTCATTCTTCATTCTTTCTTTCTTTCTTTCTTTCTTTCTTTCTTTCTTTCTTTATTTCTTTCTTTCTTTCTCCATTTGAGCCTGCACTCTATGGCTTGATCATTATCTGCAGATCTTCTTTAACTGTGTTGAGTTTGTTTATAATGTGCTTTAGATGTTTGAGTGTTCAGGCAGGTAGTACTGTCATAAATCTTTGAGTGCTGGACATACAGAAGATCATCAGGTATGTCTGATCCATAACAGAGTTTTACATCTTTCATCACTGAAGTATCAACAGGATTGTATAATTAATGTGGAAAATAGACAGACAGAAGAAACAGAAAGAAACAGAGACTTTGTGGGGAAAGATGTAGAATAAACAAAACAGCTGAGAAACACATACATGCCTTTGAATGTAAATGCTACAGAAGAGTTCTCCAAATATCGTGGACACAAAAAAAACAAATATATCTATACTACAAGAGCTTAATATTGAAGAAGGCTGGCTAGTAAAGAGGATTAAAGAGAGAAAAAATAAATATGTTAAACACATTAAACTTGAAATTAACAAGGAAAAAGCAGAAATAATGAAACTTCTCATTAATCAAGAAGGAAAAATATGCTTAGAGGGAACAGCTGTTGAAGAAGTATACCAATTTCCATAATTCGGCATCTACACAGACCATGATGGTGACACCAGAAAGGGAGTTGGAATTACAACTGAAAAATCAGCTTTGATCTTCAAGAATCTTGAGAACATATGGCGTTCAAAAGTTATAAGCTCACAAACCATGTTAAGATTGCTCAATTCAAATGTTATAGCCACACTCATTTATGCATATGAAAAGTGGAAAAAACTTAAGGAATAAACAACAAATTAGACTCTTTTGGAAACAAAATGCCTAAGGAAAATACTTGGTATAAAGTGAAACGAATTCAAGAATAACAGATAGATAAGGCAGATGATCAAGCAACAACCTGTATCACAGGTGATCAGTAAAAATAGATGGGCACATGTTGACCACCTTATGAGAAGAATCAATCAGTGAATCCAAAAAAAAGCCATCAAGTGGAACACAACAGGCCAAAGAAAAATAGGCTGATCACATGAAACTCTAAAGAGAACATTGTTAAGAGAGGTCAAACTAACAGGCATAAAATCCCTTGATGGGGTTGAAAAGCTTGCCAAAAACAGGAAAACATGTCAATCAACCATGTTAGCCCTATGTGATGTTTAACACCACTGGGAAGATATAAGATGTTAGACCTAACCCTTGATATAACTCTGAATCAATTTCTTAGAGTTAGGCCCACCATTGTTGTATGTTCTAAACTGTTTAGTCCATGACTTCAAGTTCATTCTTTATTCATTCTTCATTCTTTCTTTCTTTCTTTCTTTCTTTCTTTCTTTCTTTCTTTCTTTCTTTCTCCATTTGAGCCTGCACTCTATGGCTTGATCATTATCTGCAGATCTTCTTTAACTGTGTTGAGTTTGTTTATAATGTGCTTTAGATGTTTGAGTGTTCAGGCAGGTAGTACTGTCATAAATCTTTGAGTGCTGGACATACAGAAGATCATCAGGTATGTCTGATCCATAACAGAGTTTTACATCTTTCATCACTGAAGTATCAACAGGATTGTATAATTAATTTGGAAAATAAACAGACAGAAGAAACAGAAAGAAACAGAGACTTTGTGGGGAAAGATGTAGAATAAACTAAACACAGCCAGAAAAAAAAGTAAGTGAAGTTCTCAGTTAGGAGGACCATGATCCTTACATTCCCAACACGTCCATAAGTTCCCCAATCTCCTGTTCAGTATCTCCTTCAGCTTGCAGTAACTGATCACACCAGTTCTTTACTGGTTGACATCCATTTCTCATTAAAGCAGTGGAACACTAGAAACTAGTTATAAACATGAGAGAAAAAGGCAATTACAAGATTTGAACATATCTTGAATGAATGAATGAATGAATGAATGAATAATCTTTATTTTTCAAGGGTAAAGAATTGGGCACGCAGGCCCGTCTTACATTCTGCCCTTCATCACTCCACCTTTCATTCTTCCCACACACTTGATTTAGTAAAAAATACAAATTAAATTAGGAAAAACATATCAAAAGAGTGTAGGATTAACTATTACATTCAAGGTAAAAGAGAAGAAGTCATTAACCTAATAAAATTGAGCTGGCATTAGCTGGTTATTTCTGATAATATCTTGAAAATGTGAATAGAATAAAAGGGGACGGGGGAAGTGGAAAGGGAATGGTCTGAAAAAAAAATTACCTGAGTTGAATGAAAAAAAAATCTTACTTTTGTTATAGTTATTGGAACAACGAAGTCAACACACAAAGCTGTGATGTCTCCTGTTATAGTTAGTAAAACAATGAAGTCAACACACACGTTTGTGATGTCTCCTTTTAATGTTATTGGAACAATGAAGTCAACACACAAAGTTGTGATATATCCTGTTATAATTAGTGAAACAAGGAAATAAAAAAAATAAAAAACAAAGCTGTGATGTCTCCTATTGTAGTTAGTAAAACAATGAAGTCAACACACAAATTTGTGATGTCTCCTATTGTAGTTAGTAAAACAATGAAGTCAACACACAAAGCTGTGATTTTTCCTATTGTAGTTAGTAAAACATTGAAGTCAACACACAAAGCTGTGATGTTTCCTATTGTACTTAGTAAAACAATGAAGTCAACACACAAAGCTGTGATTTTTCTTTTGTAGTTAGTAAAACAATGAAGTCAACACACAAAGCTGTGATGTTTTCTTTTGTAGTTAGTAAAACCATGAAGTTAACACACAAAGCTGTGATGTGTCCTATTGTAGTTAGTAAAACCATGAAGTTAACACACAAAGCTGTGATGTTTCCTATTGTAGTTAGTAAAACAATGAAGTAAACACACAAAGCTGTGATGTTTCCTATTGTAGTTAGTAAAACAATGAAGTAAACACACAAAGCTGTGATTTTCATTTTGTAGTTAGTAAAACAATGAAGTCAACACACAAAGCTGTGATATCTCCTATTGTAATTATCAAAACAATGGAGTCAACACACAAAGCTGTGATGTTTCCTATTGTACTTAGTAAAACAATGAAGTCAACACACAAAGCTGTGATGTTACCTGTTGTACTTAGTAAAACAATGAAGTCACCACACAAAGCTGTGATGGTTCCTGTTGTACTTAGTAAAACAATGAAGTCACCACACAAAGCTGTGATGTTACTGTGGAGGTGACTGAGGGTGACAATTAATTTAGATAAAGAATGTATGCCTTCTTTTCTACTTCTAAAACTATGTCAACTGTATTATTACTAAAACTGCTACTGCTACAACTATTACTACTATTTATATTACTAATACTATTGTTACTACAACTACTACTACTAATACTACTACTACTACTACTACTACTACTACTACTACTACTACTACTACTACTACTACTACTACTACTACTATTTCTACTAACCATAAATCTGAACTTTATAGATGTCAAAAAGGCATTTGACAGCATACACTGAGATTCATTGTCAATAATGTTAAGATTGTCTGAAATAACACCTAAGACTGTCGACATCTTTAGAGATCTCTACAGTGGATATGTTTGTGCAGTCAAGATAGATTAAGAAATGAACGAATGGTTTCGGACTGAAACAGGCTTGAAACAAGGATGTATATTATCTCCTTTGCTTTCTGATATTGCTATAGACTTTATAATGAAAAGATGCTGTACAGGTAAAGCCAGCATTGATTGGGTACATGGGGCCCAAATAGAAGATCTTAATTTTGCTGAAGGCATAACTTATTAGTGACAATGTGAAAGTGATGCAGGAAAAAATAGATTCCCTGTCTTCCTTAGCAAGCACAATAGGTCTTGAAATTAACAAAGACAAAACAGAATTTATGAAATTTCTCACTAATCAAGAAGTAAAAATATACATAGAAGAAACAGCTGTTGATGGAGTTAAACAATTTGCATAACGTGGCAGCTACATAGACCAGGATGGTGACACCAGGAAGGAAGTTAGAATTAGAATTACAAAAGCAGCACTGTACTTCAAAAATCTTGAGAACATATGGAATTCAAAAGTTATTAACATAAAAACAAAGTTAAGGTTATTCAATTCAAATGCTTTCATTCATTCATTCATTTGCATGTCCCTTGCAGAACTTTGCCTCCCAAACAGCACTCCTGTAGGCCTCTCGGTTGTGAGCAAGATGGCCTGCTGCTGATGCATCTATCTGCTGATCGTCAACGATGTCTTGCAGCCATCTTCGTCTTGGTCCTCCTCTCTTTCTTTTTCCCATTATGTATCCCTCCAATATGGTCTTCTCTAAATTATCATGACGCTCAATGTGGCCAAAATATTCAAGCCCTCTCTCTTTAATCCTCTTTACCAGCCAGCCTTCATCAATATCAAGCTCCTGCAGTATAGATATATTTGTTCGTTTTTGTGTCCACGATATTTGGAGAACTCCTCTATAGCATTTACATTCAAAGGCATTTATGTGCCTCTCAGCTGTCTTGCCAAGTGTCCAGGTCTCACAGGCACATGTTGCGATGGGAAAGATGCATGCCCTTAAAAATCCCATTTTTGGTTCTGTCTGCTCCTCTCCACAGATTCTTTATTTGTTTTACTTTCTGAAGAGCAATAGATGTCCTCCTATTGTAGTTAGTAAAACAATGAAGTCAACACACAAAGCTGTGATGTTTCCTATTGTACTTAGTAAAACAATGAAGTCAACACACAAAGCTGTGATGTTTCCTATTGTACTTAGTAAAACAATGAAGTCACCACACAAAGCTGTGATGTTTCCTATTGTACTTAGTAAAACAATGAAGTCACCACACAAAGCTGTGATGTTACTGTGGAGGTGACTGAGGGTGACAATTAATTTAGATAAAGAATGTATGCCTTCTTTTCTACTTCTAAAACTATGTCAACTGTATTATTACTAAAACTGCTACTGCTACAACTATTACTACTACTACTACTACTACTACTACTACTACTACTACTACTACTACTACTACTACTACTACTACTACTACTACTACTACTACTACTACTACTACTACTACTACTACTACTACTACTACTACTATTTCTACTAACCATAAATCTGAACTTTACAGACGTCAAAAAGGCATTTGACAGCATACACTGAGATTCATTGTCAATAATTTTAAGATTGTCTGAAATAAGACCTAAGACTGTCAACATCATTAGAGATCTCTACAATGGATATGTTTGTGCAGTCAAGATAGATTAAGAAATGAACGAATGGTTTCGGACTGAAACAGGCTTGAAACAAGGATGTATATTATCTCCTTTGCTTTCTGATATTGCTATAGACTTTATAATGAAAAGATGCTGTACAGGTAAAGCCAGCATTGATTGGGTACATGGGGCCCAAATAGAAGATCTTAATTTTGCTGAAGGCATAACTTATTAGTGACAATGTGAAAGTGATGCAGGAAAAAATAGATTCCCTGTCTTCCTTAGCAAGCACAATAGGTCTTGAAATTAACAAAGACAAAACAGAATTTATGAAATTTCTCACTAATCAAGAAGTAAAAATATACATAGAAGAAACAGCTGTTGATGGAGTTAAACAATTTGCATAACGTGGCAGCTACATAGACCAGGATGGTGACACCAGGAAGGAAGTTAGAATTAGAATTACAAAAGCAGCACTGTACTTCAAAAATCTTGAGAACATATGGAATTCAAAAGTTATTAACATAAAAACAAAGTTAAGGTTATTCAATTCAAATGCTTTCATTCATTCATTCATTTGCATGTCCCTTGCAGAACTTTGCCTCCCAAACAGCACTCCTGTAGGCCTCTCGGTTGTGAGCAAGATGGCCTGCTGCTGATGCATCTATCTGCTGATCGTCAACGATGTCTTGCAGCCATCTTCGTCTTGGTCCTCCTCTCTTTCTTTTTCCCATTATGTATCCCTCCAATATGGTCTTCTCTAAATTATCATGACGCTCAATGTGGCCAAAATATTCAAGCCCTCTCTCTTTAATCCTCTTTACCAGCCAGCCTTCATCAATATCAAGCTCCTGCAGTATAGATATATTTGTTCGTTTTTGTGTCCACGATATTTGGAGAACTCCTCTATAGCATTTACATTCAAAGGCATTTATGTGCCTCTCAGCTGTCTTGCCAAGTGTCCAGGTCTCACAGGCACATGTTGCGATGGGAAAGATGCATGCCCTTAAAAATCCCATTTTTGTGGTTCTGTCTGCTCCTCTCCACAGATTCTTTATTTGTTTTACTTTCTGAAGAGCAATAGATGTCCTCCTTCTAATTTCCCTCATTGTATCTCTATCACTAGTCAGCAGCGATCCAAGATATTCAAAACTCTCCACTTCTTCCAGTTTTTCCTCATTGATACATATTTCAGTTGCCTTGTTTGTTTTGTCAGTTGTCATCAATTTAGTTTTCTTTGCATTAAGATAGAGGTTCTGCTCTTCACTGATCTTGCGGACTGACATAAATGCTTTATCCACTCTTATTTATGCATGCAAAAGCTTGAAATCAACTAAATAAATAGACAAGGAATTAGATTCTTTTGAAAACAAATGCCTCAGGAAAATACTTGGTATAAAGTGGAATGCATTTAAAAACAACACAGAGATAAGACAGATGAGCAAACAACAACCTGTCTCACTGGTGATCAGAAAAAAAAAAGGGCATATGTAGGCCATTTGATGAGATGAAACAATCAGAGAATACCGAAACAACATATCTAGTGGAGCACAACAGGCCAAAGAAAAAGAAGTCGACCACTTGAAACTCTAAAGAAGACATTGTTTAGAGAAGCCAGTTTAGTGGGCATAACATCCCTTGATGACGTTGAAAAACTCACCAAAAACAGGAAAATTTTGCAAACAACTGTGCGAGCCCTATGTGTCGTTTAACGCACGAGAATGATGTAAGACGTGAGATTATTATTACTACTACTACTACTACTATTACTACTACTACTACTACTACTACTGTTTCAGTATATGTCATATTTGTTTCTCATAAAGTGGGCCTTATCGTCTCTGGGGGTGGGGGGAGAATGGCGGTGAGGGGGGAAATGGAACTGTAGGGGCTGGGATGGTAAAGGAAAATTAGCAGAAAACGGGGTCATTGTAACAAGGCTAAGTGCAGATCTATGACAAAATCTTTATGCTGCAATTTGTTTATGCAAAGGATAAACTGTTTGAGGTGACCATAAAAAAAAAAATTAAACCATTTGCAGGACTTTTTCCAAGAAAACGCCGGCCGTTATACATAGAATAGTTAATCTAGTACTTTAGCGTTGTCTGGGAAAGCTAATAAGTCTCCATCAAAACTTTGAATTGCTTAAGTTTTTTTTTTTGGGCAAAGGTAAACAATTCATTAAATAACTGTGAAAACTTGGATTTAAAATGCTTATGTCCCATAATGACATGTAAGGTTGTTGTCAGATTATCTGCCCTTGCCTCACCTTGCACTGATTTTACCTGAATCACGCTGAGCGGGTGGGAGAGAAAGCTTGAGACTTCGAGTCAGTTTGGGTTAGAATGTCGTGACACATAGTAATGTAAAAGTTGTATAGTACTGTGCTTTGTTATCCTGTAGTTTAGCTGTAGATTGATAATTCATATGGCGGCAATCGAATGTTGACGAAGTGTAGGCGCCGGAATTATTCTTCATGTGGTTCTGAGTTTTGAGAGATATTACATACCACTCATCTGTGCACACCATCGTCGATCATCATCATCTTGTTCTATCTAATAAAGAGCCCATGTGTATAGAGAAGCCAGTTTAGTGGGCATAACATCCCTTGATGACGTTGAAAAACTCACCAAAAACAGGAAAACTTGGCAAACAACTGTGCTAGCCCTATGTGTCGTTTAACGCACGGTAATGATGTAAGACGTGAGATTACTACTACTACTACTACTACTACTACTACTACTACTACTACTACTACTACTACTACTACTACTACTACTACTACTACTACTACTACTACTACTACTACTACTACTACTACTACTACTACTACTACTACTACTACTACTACTACTACTACTACTACTACTACTACTACTACTACTACTACTACTACTACTACTACTACTACTACTACTACTACTACTACTACTACTACTACTACTACTACTACTACTACTACTACTACTACTACTACTACTACTACTACTACTACTACTACTACTACTACTACTACTACTACTACTACTACTACTACTACTACTACTACTACTACTACTACTACTACTACTACTACTACTACTACTACTACTACTACTACTACTACTACTACTACTACTACTACTACTACTACTACTACTACTACTACTACTACTACTACTACTACTACTACTACTACTACTACTACTACTACTACTACTACTACTACTACTACTACTACTACTACTACTACTACTACTACTACTACTACTACTACTACTACTACTACTACTACTACTACTACTACTACTACTACTACTACTACTACTACTACTACTACTACTACTACTACTACTACTACTACTACTACTACTACTACTACTACTACTACTACTACTACTACTACTACTACTACTACTACTACTACTACTACTACTACTACTACTACTACTACTACTACTACTACTACTACTACTACTACTACTACTACTACTACTACTACTACTACTACTACTACTACTACTACTACTACTACTACTACTACTACTACTACTACTACTACTACTACTACTACTACTACTACTACTACTACTACTACTACTACTACTACTACTACTACTACTACTACTACTACTACTACTACTACTACTACTACTACTACTACTACTACTACTACTACTACTACTACTACTACTACTACTACTACTACTACTACTACTACTACTACTACTACTACTACTACTACTACTACTACTACTACTACTACTACTACTACTACTACTACTACTACTACTACTACTACTACTACTACTACTACTACTACTACTACTACTACTACTACTACTACTACTACTACTACTACTACTACTACTACTACTACTACTACTACTACTACTACTACTACTACTACTACTACTACTACTACTACTACTACTACTACTACTACTACTACTACTACTACTACTACTACTACTACTACTACTACTACTACTACTACTACTACTACTACTACTACTACTACTACTACTACTACTACTACTACTACTACTACTACTACTACTACTACTACTACTACTACTACTACTACTACTACTACTACTACTACTACTACTACTACTACTACTACTACTACTACTACTACTACTACTACTACTACTACTACTACTACTACTACTACTACTACTACTACTACTACTACTACTACTACTACTACTACTACTACTACTACTACTACTACTACTACTACTACTACTACTACTACTACTACTACTACTACTACTACTACTACTACTACTACTACTACTACTACTACTACTACTACTACTACTACTACTACTACTACTACTACTACTACTACTACTACTACTACTACTACTACTACTACTACTACTACTACTACTACTACTACTACTACTACTACTACTACTACTACTACTACTACTACTACTACTACTACTACTACTACTACTACTACTACTACTACTACTACTACTACTACTACTACTACTACTACTACTACTACTACTACTACTACTACTACTACTACTACTACTACTACTACTACTACTACTACTACTACTACTACTACTACTACTACTACTACTACTACTACTACTACTACTACTACTACTACTACTACTACTACTACTACTACTACTACTACTACTACTACTGTCATGAGTAAGTTGTGATTTAGTCCTACTTGATGACTTCTGTTAGTTTATGTCATGAGTAAGTTGTGATTTAGTCCTACTTGATGACTTCTGTTAGTTTATGTCATGAGTAAGTTGTGATTTAGTTCTACTTGTCGGCTTCTGTTAGTTAGTTTATGTCATGAGTAAGTTGTTATTTAGTTCTACTTGTCGGCTTCTGTTATTTACTTTATGTCATGAGTAAGTTGTGATTTAGTCCTACTTGGCGGCTTCTGTTAGTTAGTTATGTCATGAGTAAGTTGTGATTTAGTCCTACTAGTCGGCTTCTGTTAATTAGTTTATGTCATGAGTAAGTTGTGATTTAGTCCTACTTGTCGGCTTCTGTTAGTTAGTTTATGTCATGAGTAAGTTGTGATTTAGTTCTACTTGTCGACTTCTGTTAGTTAGTTTATGTCATGAGTAAGTTGTGATTTAGTCCTACTTGTCGGCTTCTGTTAGTTTATGTCATGAGTAAGTTGTGATTTAGTCCTACTAGTCGGCTTCTATTAGTTTATGTCATGAGTAAGTTGTGATTTAGTTCTACTTGTCGGCTTCTGTTAGTTAGTTTATGTCATGAGTAAGTTGTGATTTAGTCCTACTTGTCGGCTTCTGTTAGTTAGTTTATGTCATGAGTAAGTTGTGATTTAGTCCTACTAGTCGGCTTCTGTTAGTTAGTTTATGTCATGAGTAAGTTGTGATTTAGTCCTACTTGTCGGCTTCTGTTAGTTTATGTCATGAGTAAGTTGTGATTTAGTTCTACTTGTCGACTTCTGTTAGTTAGTTATGTCATGAGTAAGTTGTAATTTAGTCCTACTTGATGACTTCTGTTAGTCTATGTCATGAGTAAGTTGTGAGTTAGTCCTACTAGTCGGCTTCTATTAGTTTATGTCATGAGTAAGTTGTAATTTAGTCCTACTTGTCGGGTTCTGTTAGTTAGTTTATGTCAAGAGTAAGTTGTGATTTAGTCCTTCTTGTCAGCTTCTGTTAGTTTGTGTCATGAGTAAGTTGTGAGTTAGTCCTACTAGTCGGCTTCTGTTAATTAGTTTATGTCAAGAGTAAGTTGTGAGTTAGTCCTACTAGTCGGCTTCTGTTAATTAGTTTATGTCATGAGTAAGTTCTGATTTAGTCCTACTTGTCAGCTTCTGTTAGTTTATGTCAAGAGTAAGTTGTGATTTAGTCCTAATTGTCGGCTTCTGTTATTTACTTTATGTCATGAGTAAGTTCTGATTTAGTCCTACTTGTCGACTTCTGTTAGTTAGTTATGTCATGAGTAAGTTGTGATTTAGTTCTACTTGTCGACTTCTGTTAGTCTATGTCATGAGTAAGTTTTGATTTAGTCCTACTTGTCGGGTTCTGTTAGTTAGTTTATGTCAAGAGTAAGTTGTGATTTAGTTCTACTTGTCGACTTCTGTTAGTCTATGTCATGAGTAAGTTCTGATTTAGTCCTACTAGTCGGCTTCTATTAGTTTATGTCAAGAGTAAGTTGTGATTTAGTCCTACTTGTCGACTTCTGTTAGTTTATGTCATGGGTAAGTTGTGATTTAGTCCTACTTGATGACTTCTGTTAGTCTATGTCATGAGTAAGTTGTAATTTAGTCCTACTTGATGACTTCTGTTAGTTTGTGTCATGAGTAAGTTCTGATTTAGTCCTACTTGTCGACTTCTGTTAGTCTATGTCATGAGTAAGTTGTGAGTTAGTCCTACTAGTCGGCTTCTATTAGTTTATGTCATGAGTAAGTTGTAATTTAGTCCTACTTGATGACTTCTGTTAGTTTATGTCATGAGTAAGTTGTAATTTAGTCCTACTTGATGACTTCTGTTAGTTAGTTATGTCATGAGTAAGTTCTGATTTAGTCCTACTTGTCAGCTTCTGTTAGTTTATGTCATGAGTAAGTTGTAATTTAGTCCTACTAGTCGGCTTCTGTTATTTAGTTTATGTCATGGGTAAGTTGTGATTTAGTCCTACTAGTCGGCTTCTGTTAGTTAGTTTATGTCATGAGTAAGTTGTGATTTAGTCCTACTAGTCGGCTTCTGTTAGTTAGTTTATGTCATGAGTAAGTTGTAATTTAGTCCTACTAGTCGGCTTCTGTTAGTTTATGTCATGAGTAAGTTGTGATTTAGTCCTACTAGTCGGCTTCTGTTAGTTTATGTCATGAGTAAGTTGTGATTTAGTCCTACTTGATGACTTCTGTTAGTTTATGTCATGAGTAAGTTGTGATTTAGTCCTACTTGATGACTTCTGTTAGTCTATGTCATGAGTAAGTTGTGATTTAGTCCTACTTGATGACTTCTGTTAGTTTATGTCATGAGTAAGTTGTGATTTAGTTCTACTTGTCGGCTTCTGTTAGTTAGTTTATGTCATGAGTAAGTTGTTATTTAGTTCTACTTGTCGGCTTCTGTTATTTACTTTATGTCATGAGTAAGTTGTGATTTAGTCCTACTTGGCGGCTTCTGTTAGTTAGTTTATGTCATGAGTAAGTTGTGATTTAGTCCTACTAGTCGGCTTCTGTTAATTAGTTTATGTCATGAGTAAGTTGTGATTTAGTCCTACTTGTCGGCTTCTGTTAGTTAGTTTATGTCATGAGTAAGTTGTGATTTAGTTCTACTTGTCGACTTCTGTTAGTTAGTTTATGTCATGAGTAAGTTGTGATTTAGTCCTACTAGTCGGCTTCTGTTAGTTAGTTTATGTCATGAGTAAGTTGTGATTTAGTCCTACTTGTCGGCTTCTGTTAGTTTATGTCATGAGTAAGTTGTGATTTAGTCCTACTTGACGGCTTCTGTTAGTTTATGTCATGAGTAAGTTGTGATTTAGTCCTACTTGTCGGCTTCTGTTAGTTTATGTCATGAGTAAGTTGTGATTTAGTCCTACTTGTCGGCTTCTGTTAGTTAGTTTATGTCATGAGTAAGTTGTGATTTAGTCCTACTTGTCGGCTTCTGTTAGTTAGTTTATGTCATGAGTAAGTTGTGATTTAGTCCTACTTGTCGGCTTCTGTTAGTTAGTTTATGTCATGAGTAAGTTGTGATTTAGTTCTACTTGTCGGCTTCTGTTAGTTAGTTTATGTCATGAGTAAGTTGTGATTTAGTCCTACTTGTCGGCTTCTGTTAGTTAGTTTATGTCATGAGTAAGTTGTGATTTAGTCCTACTTGTCGGCTTCTGTTAGTTTATGTCATGAGTAAGTTGTGATTTAGTCCTACTTGTCGGCTTCTGTTAGTTTATGTCATGAGTAAGTTGTGATTTAGTCCTACTTGACGGCTTCTGTTAGTTTATGTCATGAGTAAGTTGTGATTTAGTCCTACTTGTCGGCTTCTGTTAGTTTATGTCATGAGTAAGTTGTTATTTAGTTCTACTTGTCGACTTCTGTTAGTTAGTTTATGTCAAGAGTAAGTTGTGATTTAGTCCTAATTGTCGGCTTCTGTTAGTTTTGTCATGAGTAAGTTGTGATTTAGTCCTACTAGTCGGCTTCTATTAGTTTATGTCATGAGTAAGTTGTAATTTAGTCCTACTAGTCGGCTTCTATTAGTTTATGTCATGAGTAAGTTGTAATTTAGTCCTACTTGATGACTTCTGTTAGTCTATGTCATGAGTAAGTTGTAATTTAGTCCTACTTGACGGCTTCTGTTAGTTAGTTTATGTTATGAGTAAGTTGTTATTTAGTTCTACTTGTCGACTTCTGTTAGTCTATGTCATGAGTAAGTTCTGATTTAGTCCTACTTGTCAGCTTCTGTTAGTTTATGTCAAGAGTAAGTTGTGATTTAGTCTACTTGTCGGCTTCTGTTATTTACTTTATGTCATGAGTAAGTTGTAATTTAGTCCTACTTGTCAGCTTCTGTTAGTTTTGTCATGAGTAAGTTGTGATTTAGTCTACTTGTCGGCTTCTGTTATTTAGTTTATGTCATGAGTAAGTTTTGATTTAGTCCTACTTGTCGGCTTCTGTTAGTTTGTGTCATGAGTAAGTTTTGATTTAGTCCTACTTGTCGACTTCTGTTAGTCTATGTCATGAGTAAGTTGTAATTTAGTCCTACTTGACGGCTTCTGTTAGTTTGTGTCATGAGTAAGTTTTGATTTAGTCCTACTTGACGGCTTCTGTTAGTTTATGTCATGAGTAAGTTGTGATTTAGTCCTACTTGACGGCTTCTGTTAGTTTATGTCATGAGTAAGTTGTGATTTAGTCCTACTTGTCGGCTTCTGTTAGCTTCAGACTAGGCAGTATTTTTCTCTACGTCTTAGGCAGAATGTAGGCAAGGCAAAATGTGCCAAGACTTGACATAAGTAACTTGTTTCTCAATCAGTTTAATATTTAAATAAATCAGTTGAAATTTGGGTAGCCAGCATAAAATGATGCCATGTTGCATTCATGGACAAAAAGACTCTGCGAGGCTTTCTGTAAAGCTGAAGGTAAAAGATATGAGTTGTTAACTAGTCTCACTGTACGTGGTCAAACCATAAGTGCTCTACTTCCTAGTCAGCAGTTGACCAGAAAATGTCAAATACTGTACTCATCAGCACCAACTCCTACCCCATAGAGTTAATCCTGGTAGCCATTTTTTTCTTGAAGCTGGGTCAACTCCGGGATTGTTTTGAGAGCCACGGTTTTGAGGCAGTCTGTGTACAGAGCTAAGACGTCCATACTCTATGTACAGATCTAAAACGGCCATACTCTGCGTACAGAGATAAGAAGTGCAGACTCTGTGTACAGAGGTAAGACGGCCATACTCTGTATGCAGAGCTAAGACGTCCATACTCTGCGTGCAGAGCTAAGACGATCTTACTCTGTGTCAGTGCTAAGACGTCCATGATATATGTCGGAGCTAAGTGGTCCATACTCTGTGTCAGAGCTAAGAAGTCCATACTCTGTGTCAGAGCTAAGAAGTCCATACTCTGTGTCAGAGCTAAGACGTCCATACTCTGTGTCAGAGCTAAGACGTCCATACTCTGTGTCAGAGCTAAGACGTCCATACTCTATGTACAGATCTAAAACGGCCATACTCTGTATGCAGAGCTAAGACGTCCATACTCTATGTACAGATCTAAAACGGCCATACTCTGCGTACAGAGATAAGAAGTGCAGACTCTGTGTACAGAGGTAAGACGGCCATACTCTGCGTACAGAGATAAGAAGTGCAGACTCTGTGTACAGAGGTAAGACGGCCATACTCTGCGTGCAGAGCTAAGACGTCCATACTCTATGTACAGATCTAAAACGGCCATACTCTGTATGCAGAGCTAAGACGTCCATGATATATGTCGGAGCTAAGTGGTCCATACTCTGTGTCAGTGCTAAGACGTCCATGATATATGTCGGAGCTAAGTGGTCCATACTCTGTGTCAGTGCTAAGACGTCCATACTCTGCGTACAGAGATAAGAAGTGCAGACTCTGTGTACAGAGCTAAGACGTCCATGATATATGTCGGAGCTAAGTGGTCCATACTCTGTGTCAGTGCTAAGACGTCCATGATATATGTCGGAGCTAAGTGGTCCATACTCTGTGTCAGTGCTAAGACGTCCATACTCTGCGTGCAGAGCTAAGACGATCTTACTCTGTGTCAGTGCTAAGACGTCCATGATATATGTCGGAGCTAAGTGGTCCATACTCTGTGTCAGTGCTAAGACGTCCATGATATATGTCGGAGCTAAGTGGTCCATACTCTGTGTCAGTGCTAAGACGTCCATACTCTATGTACAGATCTAAAACGGCCATACTCTGCGTACAGAGATAAGAAGTGCAGACTCTGTGTACAGAGCTAAGACGTCCATGATATATGTCGGAGCTAAGTGGTCCATACTCTGTGTCAGTGCTAAGACGTCCATGATATATGTCGGAGCTAAGTGGTCCATACTCTGTGTCAGTGCTAAGACGTCCATACTCTGCGTACAGAGATAAGAAGTGCAGACTCTGTGTACAGAGGTAAGACGGCCATACTCTGCGTGCAGAGCTAAGACGTCCATGATATATGTCGGAGCTAAGTGGTCCATACTCTGTGTCAGTGCTAAGACGTCCATACTCTGCGTACAGAGATAAGAAGTGCAGACTCTGTGTACAGAGGTAAGACGGCCATACTCTGTATGCAGAGCTAAGACGTCCATACTCTGCGTGCAGAGCTAAGACGATCTTACTCTGTGTCAGTGCTAAGACGTCCATGATATATGTCGGAGCTAAGTGGTCCATACTCTGTGTCAGAGCTAAGAAGTCCATACTCTGTGTCAGAGCTAAGAAGTCGGTTAAGTTTTATTTGTCAGATGTATATCCTAGTTTACAGTACTCTATGTTTTTAATTTGCCGGGGATATACTACCGATAAAAGGCGTGTGCTTGTATATATGAGGGTGGGGGACATACAATCAAGAAAAGGTGTGTCCTTGTATATATGAGGGTGGGATACATACCACCAGTAACCGCCGTGTGCATGTATATATGAGGGTGAGGGACATACAATCAAGAAGAGATGTGTGTTTGTATATATGAGGGTGGGAGACATACGATCAATAAGAGGTGTGTGTTTGTATATATGAGGGTGGGGGTCATACAATCAAGATGAGGTGTGTGCTTGTATATATGAGAGTGGGGAACATACAGTCAAGAAGAGGTGTGTGCTTGTATATATGAGGATGGGGTACATACAATCAAGATGAGGTGTGTGCGTGTATATTTTAGGATGGGGGACATACAATCAAAAAGAGGTGTGTGTTTGTATATATGAGGATGGGGTACATACAATCAAGATGAGGTGTGTGCGTGTATATTTTAGGATGGGGGACATACAATCAAAAAGAGGTGTGTGTTTGTATATATGAGGATGGGCGGCATACAATCAAGAATAGGTGTGTGCTTGTATATATGAGGATGAGAGACATACCACAAAGAACAGGCATGTGTTTATATGTATGAGGGTTGGAAATGTTCCACTATTTGCAGGCATGTGCTTATTTATATGAGGGTGGGGAACATTCCATCATTTGCAGGCTTGAGCTTGTATATATGAGGGTGGGGAACATACCACCAATAGCAGGCTTCTGTTTGTATAGATGAGGGTTGGGGACATCAAGAAGATGTGTGTGCTTGTATATATGAGAGTTGGAGATATACTATCAAGAAAAGGTGTGTGTTCATATATATGAGGGTGGGGGACATACAACAAGAAGATGTGTGTGCTTGTATATATGAGTGTGGGGGACATACAACCAAGAAGAGATGGTTTCTTGTAAATATGAGGGTTTGGGACATACAATAAAGAAGATGTGTGTGTATATATTAGGGTGGGGACATACAATCAGGAAAAGTTGTGTTCTTGTATATATGAGGATGGGGGACATAACACCAAGAAGAGTCGTGTGCTTGTATATATGAGGGTGGGGACATACAACCAAGAAAAGGCATGTGCTTGTATATATGAGTGTGGGGGACATTAGTGGCGTGACCGTGGGACAAGATTGTGCGGCAGTTCGAACCAGTTTGCAAGCCGCTAAGTAAGTGTTGTCATGGAAACCATACATCCGCCATTCACCTTGCATCCGGTCGTGTTCTAATTTTTCTTTTACCGATGTGAGTGTTGCTTGTGTTAATAAAATGTCTCAGTTTCTCTCTAATGTTTTCTTTATCCTGGATGATGTCCACTCTTAGATAGGGCCCACGTGCCTCCCTCAATACTGACTCCAGCGTGATATGCTGGTTAACTAAACTTAGGAAGTTTATCATTAGATTCTCTAACACTGTTACATCTGACATAACATCATCATCATCATCACCATCATCATCATCATCATACTCTTCTTCTGCTATACTTTCACAGCTCTGCTTTGATTCCTGGTCACTGAGTATTGGCTAGGACTTCTGTGCTGGCTCGTGTGTTTTCCCAGGTCTTTTCCTTCCAGACTTTCTCATTTCTCTTCTTCCTAGATTCAGCAACAAAGTTATCACAGTCACTGCAGCTTTCACGTCAACCTTTTCTAAGAAAATTCTTCCAACAACATCTCTATCTTTTAGTTTCTTAAGCAGCTTATCTGCTTCCACATGATCTTTCCCGACTCTACTTGTTTTATCAAGTCTCTGGGATCTCCACATATCAAGTCACGTGTGCTGTAGAACTAAGAAACTGGATGGAGGTGGGACGGGTGTGGGTGGTAAAATGATTGTCAGGATATGTGTGTGTGGGCAGGGACGGTATATGTGTGTGGGTAGGGGCGATATGTGTGTGGGTAGGGACGATATGTGTGTGGGCAGGGGCTGGAGTATGTGTAGGACTAGTTCTGAGCGTCTTTGATCTTCTGTACTTCAGTGTTTGTGGTTAGTTCTTTGTTCCGTTTCTTTAATGTGTTGGTTCCCGTGACATTTTTAAAACTTGGAGTTAACTTAGTGACTGATGAGGGACTTATCGTATACTAGTTAATACAGGACTGTAAGCTTAATCATTACTAAGTCCTTTACTTTTCAGTGCACAACAATGTCTGGTTACATTTCAGTCTTTCTGATGATTGATGGGTATTCTCTTCTTCCTGGAAGATAGCTATGGCATCCCAGTCATTTGTGCTCTCTATTAATGATGGTAAGGGGATGTCCACTGTTTTAATGCTAAATATTTTAACAATGTCTCTGAAGTGCTTTTGAGGGAACTTTATTTCTTTCGTGTTATTAGACGTTTTTCTTTCCTTTGTTTCTTTCCTGTAATTAGACTGTTTATTTCCTTTCAGTAGATTTATTTCTTTCCTGTTATTAGTCTTACTTCTTCTTTCCTGTAATTAGACTGTTTATTTCCTGTTATCAGACTTTATTTATTTCCTTTATTACACTATTTCTTTCCTGTTATTAGACTGTTTCTTTCCTGGTATTAGCTATGACTGTTACGCTGTTCACAATGGCTGCTAGATTTTGGAGCATTCTATCGAGTCGCCAGGTTTAACGTCAGTGGGCTAAAGAAAAGTTGCATGTTGACTGCACATGTTCAGATGTTTGATTTTCATAACATAGTGGGGATTTGTATCATCTGATGCGTCCCAGTTCTGTAGATTTACTTCCTGTAGGTAGAAGGTCATATGCAGTTCCAAACATGAAGCTGAGTCTGTGTCAGTTTCCAGATATCATTCTATGAGTATTCTCTGTAGTATCTCTTTCCAGGTTGTAAGACAGATATCATTACATGAGTGCTCTCTGTAGTATCTCTTCCCAAGTTGTCCACCAGATATAATGTTATGTTTGATAACTCTAGTATCCTTTTCCAGGTTATCCACCAGATATAATTCTATGAGTGATCTCTCTAGTATCTCTTCCCAAGTTGTCCACCAGATATAATTCAATGAGTGATCACCGTAGTAACTCTTCCCAAGTTGTCCACCAGATATAATGCTATGAGTGATGACTGTAATATCTCTTCCCAAGTTGTCCACCAGATATAATTCTGTGAGTGATCTCTTTAGTATCTCTTCCCATGTTGTCCACCATATATCATTCTGTGAGTGATCTCTGCAGTATCTCTTCCCAAGTTGTCCACCAGATATAATTCTGTGAGTGATCTCTGTAGTATCTCTTCCCAAGTTCTCCATCAGTTATAATTCTGTGAGTGATCTCTGTAGTATCTCTTCCCAAGTTCTCCATCAGTTATAATTCTGTGAGTGATCTCTGTAGTATCTCTTCCCAAGTTGTCCACCAGACACATAATTATATGAGTGATCTCTGTAGAGTCTCTTTTCAAGTTGTCCACCAGATAACAATCTGTATGAGTGATCTTTTCAGTATATCTTCTCAAGATGTCGATTTCGTTAGCGTGGAGAATAGAATGTTAAGTTTCTCAACTGCAGTTATGCCCTCCTGACTGTATAACTCTTTTTCCTACCGAACGATAACTCCACTCTTGTCTGCACTTTTAATGATGATATCTAGTCTGTGCTGACGTTTTGATGATGATATCTAGTCTGTGCTGACGTTTTGATGATGATATCTAGTCTGTGCTGACGCTTTGATGATGATATCTAGCCCGAGCTTAAGTTTTGGCGATGATATCTAGATTGTTCTGAAGTTATGAAAGTGCATGTTTCACTGGGAGGGGGTGGCTCTCAGATTATTGTACACAGGAAAGGAAAGCTCATTAACTGAAAGGTGTGTCATCAGTTTTAAAGTCAAAGGTTCGATAGTCTCTGGCTCATTGTGTCTTGTTGGATGGTTAGTGTGAGAAAAGGGATAAAGATTTTGGTGGACTGAGATGATGGTTAGTGTGAGAAAAGGGATAAAGATTTGGGTGGACTGAGACGATGGTTAGTGTGAGAAAAGTTATAAAGATTTTGGTGGACTGAGATGATGGTTAGTGTGAGAAAAGGGATAAAGATTTTGGAGGACTGAGATGATGGTTAGTGTGAGAAACAAGATAAAGATCGTTGGTGGACTAAGATTATGGTTAGTGTGAAAACAAGATAAAGATCGTTGATGGTCCGAGGTGATGTTTAGTGTGAGAAAAGGGATAAAGATCGTTGGTGGACTGAAATGATGGTTAGTGTGAGAAAAGGGATTAAGATCGCTGGTGGAGTGAAATGATGGTTAGTGTGAGAAAAGGGATAAAGATCATTGGTTGACTGAGATCATGGTTAGTGTGAGAAAAGGGATAAAGATCATTGGTGGACTGAGTTGATGGTTAGTGTGAGAAAAGTTATAAAGAGCGTTGGTGGACTAAGATTATGGTTAGTGTGAAAACAAGATAAAGATCGTTGATGGTCTGAGGTGATGGTTAGTGTGAGAAAATGGATGAAGATCGCTGGTGGACTGAAATGATGGTTAGTGTGAGGAAATGGAAAAAGATCATTGGTTGACTGAGATGATGGTTAGTGTGAGAAACAAGATAAAGATCGTTGATGGTCTGAGATGATGGTTAGTGTGATAAAACAAGTAAAGATCATTGGTGGACTGAGACGATGGTTAATGTTAGAAACATGATAAAGATCGTAGATGGACTGAGATGATGGTTATTTTGAGAAACGTGATAAAGATTGTTGGAGGACTGAGATGCTGAAGTCTGAACAACGTTTTATAAATAAAATTTAAACCACAAGCTAAGATAAAATGGACGGTAGAATTAGTTAGTGGTTATCCGGATATCAGATGTGCAATAAAAAATGACAATTCTATCCATCCAGTGCAAAAAAGGTCTTTATCATCAGGACAGTTTCATCTCCCAATGCTCATTTAACAGCATGATTATTTCTTTTAAACTTAATCAGTGAGCGTTGTTATGTGAAGTCTAGGAAAAACGTGTTGTACCAATGACGTTGAAGAAAAATCAGACAACATTTCG
>CM019698.1:45299533-45302033 GCA_009760885.1 Achatina immaculata
ATTTATCTCCACAATTCCCTGTCTTTTGGGTATAATATTCTATTTAGTCCAGGAGAGATAAATATATGATATATAATGATGTGTCAAATTATCGTCGTGAGATTATGTTAGTTGATAAAATTATCTAGGTCTTAGATTGTTCCTGATGCATGTGGTCGTTGATTCAGGATCTTAATACTCATATAGTCGTGAGATTATCCCAGATGTTAGAAATCATCAATTCTTTAGATGATACACGATGCCACAAATAATGAAATCGTTAGTCAGATGTTACAAGTAAAATGGATCGTTAGGTTATGTGATATATTACAAATCGTATACTCGTTACATTATGCATGATGTTACAAATCATCTAATCGTTGGAATTTGCCAATTTTTCAAATAGTTAGTCGTTATATTATGCCGGATATTAATTACTGTAGTCGTTAGATTATATCAGATGTTACAACTCTTATAGCCGTTGGATTATGTCGGATGATACAGATCATATTGTCGTTAAACTGTGGGCGATATTACATACCATCTAGTCCTTATATTATGCCAGATGTTACAAATCATCTAATTATTTGATTGTTTAGGTTGGTACAAATCACCTGTTGTTAGTTTAAGCCGATGTTACAAATCATACAGTCGCTGTATTATTAATAACTTCAGAAATCATAAGTAGATAGATTAAGCCGGATGTTGCAAAGGATCTATTCGTTAGGTTATGTCCAATGTTGCAATGCTTGCATGCTTTAGATTAAATCAAATGTTACAAATCATATAGTTGTTAGATTATGTCAGATGTTACAGATCACCTAGTTGTTTGATAATGTCGTACGTTACGCATAATCTAGTCGTTTGATAGTGTCAAGCGTTAGAAGTTATATGTTCACATGTTACAAATCAGTAGGTACATGAGAGGACAATGTTCTTTCATCTTTAGAGCAGTGAGTGACAGCATTTCTGACCATTTTCCTGGAAACACGTGTTATATAAAAACGTTCAAAAATAATTAGAAGTAATAAATTCAAAATATTGAGTATCAGGAAAAAAAATATTTGCAGTGAAATTGCAATTTTCAAGGAAACTGATCTGATTTATACTTGTAATTTTTCTGACTGATTTTGGTCAAATCACAATGAGCACTGTTTGTCTGTCTGTCTGTCTGTCTATCTTTCTGTCTGTCTATCTCGTGCTGCCTAGTTTTAAAAGTAAAATAATTAATTTCATGAATAAAACCGAAAAAAACATCTTGTTTGCTTAAATACAGCTGAAACAACTGCCAGTAATTACTGAGGAATGACACTAACGATGGTTGGAACATGTGCTTCGAATGACTGACGACTAACTACCAAAAATAACACTAAGATGGACACCACAGGAGAACAGACGTAAGGTTAGAACAGAGGAGACAATGGAGAAGAACAACTGAACAGATGTAGGGCAAAATCAGAAGATAAGACAGAGATCAAGCATTTGTAGAAAACCCTTTCAGAAGCACAATGTGGCTTGGGCACTTAAGGTTCCGAGAGATAGAGAGAGAAAGAGAGAGAGAAAGAGAGAGAAAGAGAGAAAAAAGAAAGAGAGAGAGAAAAAAGGAGAGGAAAAAAAGAGAGAAAAAGAGAGAGAGAGTATATAGATTGAATGTTACTAATCACGGATTCTTTAGATTAATTCGTGTGTTACAAATCATATAGTAGTTAGATTATACCGAATGTTAAAATAATCTAGTCGTTAGATTACAAGTCATATAATAGTTTCATACTTTAAAATTTTACAAATAATGTAGTCATAAGATTATGCCAGATATTAAAAATCATTCATTCGTTAGATTACGTCATATGTTGCAAATCGTCTAATCGTTAGATTATGTCAGATGTTACAAATCATCTAGTAGCTAGATTGTGCCCAATGTTACACATAATCTCACTGTTATATTATGCCAGATGTTACAAATTATCTAGTCGTTAGATTATGTCAGATGTTACAACTAATCTTTTTTTTTCATTAAGACCCACATTTGAGGATTATTAAGTACCATAACCTAGAAAAATATAAATCTATGTATGCATGCATCTCTCTATGTGTATGTGTGTATACATGCATGATTTATTATATATGTATGTATGTGTGTACTTATGTATGGGTGTATGTGTGTACGTATGAATGTATTTATGCATATATGTATATATGTAGCTTCATATCTATGTACTTATGTAAAGTACGCATGTATATATGTACGTATTTTTGTATGGACGTATGAAGCTATCTGTCTATCTATCTATCTATCTATCTATCTATCTATCTATCTATCTATCTATCTATCTATCTATCTATCTATCTATCTATCTATCTATCTATCTATCTATCTATCTATCTATCTATCTATCTATCTATCTGTCTGACTTGCTGTCTATATATATATATTTATTTATTTATTTATCTATCAGTCTGTGTATCTTTCTATCTGTCAGATTCTCTATATGTCTGATTGACTTCTGTTAGTTTACATAGG
>CM019698.1:45307033-45364233 GCA_009760885.1 Achatina immaculata
TCCATACATCCATACATCCATCCATCCATACATCCATACATCCATCCATCCATCCATACATCCATACATCCATACATCCATACATCCATCCATCCATACATCCATCCATCCATACATCCATACATCCATACATCCATCCATCCATCCATACATCCATACATCCATACATCCATACATCCATACATCCATACATCCATACATCCATCCATCCATACATCCATCCATCCATCCATACATCCATACATCCATACATCCATACATCCATCCATCCATACATCCATACATCCATACATCCATACATCCATCCATCCATACATCCATACATCCATCCATCCATACATCCATACATCCATCCATCCATACATCCATACATCCATCCATCCATACATCCATACATCCATCCATCCATCCATACATCCATACATCCATCCATCCATACATCCATACATCCATACATCCATCCATCCATCCATCCATACATCCATACATCCATACATCCATACATCCATACATCCATACATCCATACATCCATACATCCATCCATCCATACATCCATACATCCATCCATCCATACATCCATCCATCCATACATCCATACATCCATACATCCATACATCCATACATCCATCCATCCATACATCCATACATCCATACATCCATACATCCATACATCCATACATCCATACATCCATCCATCCATACATCCATCCATCCATACATACATCCATACATCCATACATCCATCCATACATTCATCCATCCATACATCCATACATCCATACATCCATACATCCATCCATACATTCATCCATACATACATTCATCCATCCATCCATCCATCCATACATCCATCCATCCATACATCCATACATCCATCCATCCATCCATCCATACATCCATACATCCATACATCCATACATCCATACATCCATACATCCATCCATACATCCATACATCCATACATCCATCCATCCATCCATACATCCATACATCCATACATCCATACATCCATCCATCCATCCATACATCCATACATCCATCCATCCATCCATACATCCATACATCCATCCATCCATACATCCATCCATCCATCCATACATCCATACATCCATCCATCCATCCATACATCCATCCATCCATACATCCATCCATCCATCCATCCATCCATCCATCCATCCATACATCCATACATCCATACATCCATACATCCATACATCCATACATCCATACATCCATCCATCCATACATCCATCCATCCATACATCCATCCATCCATACATCCATACATCCATCCATCCATACATCCATCCATCCATACATCCATCCATCCATCCATACATCCATCCATCCATCCATACATCCATACATCCATACATCCATACATCCATACATCCATACATCCATCCATACATCCATCCATCCATCCATACATCCATACATCCATACATCCATACATCCATACATCCATCCATCCATACATCCATACATCCATACATCCATACATCCATACATCCATACATCCATACATCCATACATCCATACATCCATCCATCCATTTCTCTTTCTCTTATTCCGTCTGTGAGTTCGTCTTTCTGTATCACTATATTTCAGTCTGCCTGTCAGTCTGATTGTCTGTTTGTCCGGTTAGCCTTTTTGATTATTTAGTCCTATGTCTTTATGCAATGCTACGTGGAGTAGGCGATCATTTATTTCCACAATTACCTGTCTTTTGCGTATAATATTCTATTTAGTCCAGGAGAGATAAATATATGATATATAATGATGTGTCAAATTATCGTCGTGAGATTATCCCGGATGTTAGAAATCATCAATTCTTTAGATGATACACGATGCTACAAATAATGAAATCGTTAGTCAGATGTTACAAGTAAAATGGATCGTTAGGTTATGTGATATATTACAAATCGTATACTCGTTACATTATGCATGATGTTACAAATCATCTAATCGTTGGAATTTGCCAATTTTTCAAATATTTAGTCGTTATATTATGTCGGATATTAATTACTGTAGTCGTTAGATTATATCAGATGTTACAACTCTTATAGCCGTTGGATTATGTCGGATGATACAGATCATATTGTCGTTAAACTGTGGGCGATATTACATACCATCTAGTCCTTATATTATGCCAGATGTTACAAATCATCTAATTATTTGATTGTTTAGGTTGGTACAAATCACCTGTTGTTAGTTTAAGCCGATGTTACAAATCATACAGTCGCTGTATTATTAATAACTTCAGAAATCATAAGTAGATAGATTAAGTCGGATGTTGCAAAGGATCTATTCGTTAGGTTATGTCCAATGTTGCAATGCTTGCATGCTTTAGATTAAATCAAATGTTACAAATCATATAGTTGTTAGATTATGTCAGATGTTACAGATCACCTAGTTGTTTGATAATGTCGTATGTTACGCATAATCTAGTCGTTTGATAGTGTCAAGTGTTAGAAGTTATATGTTCACATGTTAAAAATCAGTGGGTACATGAGAGGACAATGTTCTTTCATTTTTAGAGCAGTGAGTGACAGCATTTCTGACCATTTTCCTGGAAACACGTGTTATATAAAAACGTTCAACAATAATTAGAAGTAATAAATTCAAAATATTGAGTATCAGGAAAAAAAATATTTGCAGTGAAATTGCAATTTTCAAGGAAACTGATCTGATTTATACTTGTAATTTTTCTGACTGATTTTGGCCAAATCACAATGAGCACTGTTTGTCTGTCTGTCTGTCTGTCTATCTTTCTGTCTGTCTGTCTCGTGCTGCCTAGTTTTAAAAGAAAATAATTAATTTCATGAATAAAACCGAAAAAAAAACACTCTGCGCTGGACGAGTATCAATAGTCAATGTGTGTGTATATATATATATATATATATATACGTGTGTGTGTGTGTGGGTGTGGTGTGTGTGTTCATTCATTCATTCATTTGCATGTCCCTTGAGGAACTTTGCCTCTCAAACAGCAATCCTGTAGGCCTCTCAGTTGTGAGCAAGATGGCCTGCTGCTGCTACATCCATTTGCAGATCGTCAACGATGTCTTGCAGTCATCTTCGTTATGGTCTTCCTCTCTTTCCTTTTCCCATTATGTATCCTTCCAATACGGTGTTCTCTAAATTATCATATAAATGTGTATAACAATATAATCCACATTTCGTGTAGGAAATAGTTATATATGAAGTGAAAAGTGTGTAAACGAACTAGTGATGCTTCTGAATGTTTTGAATATATTTTCTGGAACTTAAAATATGAAAATAAACTATATTATGAAACAAAATACTTACCTTTTACTTTTATATTTCGTAGTATAGAAGATAATAAAGACATTGATGAAAGTAGTTCTTGAAATCAATTTGATGAACAATTTATAATAAAAAATCTAAGCAATATATATATATATATATATATATATAATATATATATATATATATATATATATATATATATATATATAAAATACTGCACAGATAACACAGTTATTGTTTGGATACATGAAATCCAACTAGAAGATCTTGATTTTCCTGATGACATAACTCTTTTCAATAACAATGTGAATTCCATGCAAGAAAAAACAAATATCTTATCTTAACTGGTTAGCAAAATACGACATGAAATTAACAAAGACAAAAAACTGAAGAAACTTTCCATTAATCAAAAGGAAAAGATACAAGTAGAAGTGACAGATATTGAAGAAGACAATACATTTGCATATCTTGGCAGCTACATAGAAGAGGATGGTGACACCAGAAAAGAAGTTGGAATTAGAATTGCAAAGGCAGCATCGGCCTTCAAGAATTTTGAGAACGTATGACATTCAAAAGTTATAAGCACAAAAAAATTTAAGACCAATTAAAATGTAATTTACACCCTCATTTATGCATACGAAAGCTGGAAACCTAAAGAAATAGACACTAAATTAGACTCTTTTGAAAACAAATGTCTAAGGAAAACGCTCAGAATCAGTTGAAACGAATTCAAGAACAATGCAGAGATACGACAAATGACTGAACAAAAACCTGTCTCATGGGTGATCAAGAAAAGGAGATGGATATATGTTGGTCACGTGATGAGAAGAAACGATCAGAGAATCCCAAAACACGCTACCAGGTGGGACACAAGAGGCCTAAGAAAAAGAGGCAGATCACGTGAAACTCTAAAGAGGACATTGTTAAGAAAGGCTAAATTAATAGGCATAAAATCCCTTGAAGAGATTGAAAATCTCACCTACAACAGAAAAATTGGCGAACTACCTTGCGAACCCTATGTGACGTCTAACTGCGGCGGAATGATATAATATATATATATATATATACATTTTTTATAAAGAGTGCTATTTGAATAATATTAAGCACCTTTACCTAGTAAAATGTTACTACGGTTGTTTATATGTATGCATATTTGAATATATATATATATATATATATATATATATATATATATATATATATATATATACTGTTCAGAAACAGTTACGTGACGAATACAGTGTTGCGATTTAAACTGAAGTTTACTGATCAGACAAATGCAAATTGCATGTAACGTCACTTGGACATCAACTTCAAGTGCTGATCTGAACTGTACTCAGCAGATGATTCATGAGCACAGGAAAGTGACACTTGCCAAAACAGCATTTTTGACAATAACTCACGACAGGTTCACGCTGGTCTTTTGGGCTAGTAGAACCTACTGAGGTCCTATTATTACGGACCACCATCGCCAGTACCGATTGCAGTAAGTGAACCAGCATCGTCAACGGACCGTTGTGAATGGTTAGAGAAGGATTTGGTTTAGTGATGAATCATTCTTACTGCTCCAGTGACACGATAAACGGAGAAGTCCATGAGCGCTACGGACAGAAATGCATGGATGAGGCTCCTCTACATGGTGGTGGAGGTGACCGGTGTGCGAGACGATCTACCTCGTGGGAAGAAGTGACCTGGTGCAAATTTAAGGACGCATGAATAGCCAACGATATGTCCGAGAAATGTTCATCCTTGCGTGCTTCCATTTCTGGCTGCACAAGGATCGATTTTTTAGCAGGATAACGCTCGACTTCGTGCGGCACAACTCACCACCCAGTTCCTTGCTGACAACAACACCCAGACCATTCCGTGGCACCTATGTCATCAGACAAGAGCTAAATAAAACAATTATGGGATGAACTCCACAGACAAGACTGCTAGCGAGACGTGTCACCAACCAATCTCCGACAGTTGTCTCTTGCACAGGGGGGAAGAGTGGGCAGCCATCCCACAACAACAGATCCAACGACTAATGGGATCAATGTCAAGGAGATGTCGTTCTTTGATACAGGACACAGGAGGCTATACATCTTACTGAAACTGAGGCTTCAGTCGCAAAGAATAAACATCCAAACCAAATTTAATGAACAACATTTCATTGTTAAAACCTTAAAGTTTCTTCATGCCAAGATTGAAACATTAATTCCGTAAAATAAAATTGTTTGAAATTTTGGTGTCCATTACATCTACAGTAGTGTTGCGTTTCTTTTATTGAACATTTTATTTATGTGTGAAAGTGTCTATATGTATACGTATGAATGTATGTATGTGAGTATGTATGTATGTATGTAGATGTATATGTATATGTATGCATATGTATGTATATATGTATGTGTGAATATATGAGCTCTCTGTCTGTCCCTCTGCTTTGTCTGTCTGTCTATTATCTATATATCTAATCTCTATGTATGTCTGTTAAGCAAATGCACTACTACGTAACGGAAATACTTAAAATGCACGGAAACCTTTGCATCAGAAAAATGCTGCAAGCTGAGAAGTAAATGTTGGTACTTGGTGTGTTTTATAATGTCGTAGATTTTCTGAGTTGTTTCCCTTGTTATGCAACTCGTAGGATATTGTTAGAAATTATTTTAATGTTTGTTAAAAAACATATGTTAGAAGATCTGTATTTATAATGTATTTTTGTTTATGTATATGTCTGCTTGTGTATGTGTATGTGTGAGCTATTTCATTAGGTTAATTACTTCTTCTCTTTTACTTTGAATGTAATAGTTAAATCTTACACTCTTTTGATGTGCTTTTTCATCATGTAATTTGTATACTTGTATTAAATCGACTGTGTGGGAAGAATGAAAGATGGAGTGATAAAGGGCAGAATGTAAGACGGGCCTGCGTGTCAAATTCTTCACTCTTTAAAAATAAAGAAATTTTACTGGATACGTTTGCTAGTATGATGGTATTTTATTGGATACTGTTGCTGATGTGATATTTTACTGGATAAGTTTCCATGTATGATGGTATTTTACTGGATAAGTTTGCTAGTATGATGGTATTTTACTGAATATTGCTGCTGAACTTATATTTTACTGGATAGGTTTGCAAGTATGATGGTATTTTACTGGATAAGTTTGCTAGTATGATGGTATTTTACTGGATACTGTTGATGATCTGACATTTTACTGGATACGTTTGCTAGTATGATGGTATTCGACTGAATACTGTTGCTGATCTGATATTTTACTGGATACGTTTGCTAGTCTGATGGTATTTTACTGGATAAGTTTACTAGTATGATGGTATTTTACTTAATACTGTTGCTTATCTGACATTTTACTGGATACGTTTGCTAGTCTGATGGTATTTTACTGAATAAGTTTGCTGACTCTATACCGAACCCTGCTTTGTCGCATTTTACGACTATGCTTTTAGTGTATAGTGGTCCTATTCTGTGCTTCCCAGGCATGTGCCCAGGTCCCAGGTACCACACGGGAACTCCTACAGCTTTAGGGTACAGACAGGAGTAAAGCAAGGATGTGTACTATCACCAACGCTTTTCATTTTAGCAGTAGACTGGTTAATGAAAGAGGCAACATCAGATAAACGAAGAGGACTATAATGGACCCTGGACACAGTGCTAGACGACCTTGACTTCGCCGATGACATTTCAGCAAAGAAAACGGAGGAAAACTGCCCGGGGGACTACCATCCCCATGAGACACACACGCTCACACAAAACCTTGGGAAACACACCAACCTCATGTCTACTGAACCTCCATTATAACCTTTCAGTCTAGAATCACATATTTCTCCAAAACTGGGACAATCAACTCACAAATTCCGCAAGATAAGCGTCACCACATTTGTCCTAACGAGTACAGATCAACCACAACCACTACGTACTAAACTCTACAACATTTGTCATAAAAAGACAGTCAACCACAAAACCTACATTACGAAGCAACCAGTAGAGCAAACATTCTAGAATTAAAACCAACCCACGTCCTATCCCTTCAACATCTCCAAGTCCCCGCCTGCCTCCTGGGAGCTCAGACCTCGTGACTGAACTAGCCAATCAGAACACGGAGATATCTCTTACTTCGTACTCCTTTAAAAAAAATGAGCTGGGGTCAATAATCTTTGACCACAACAACCTGGGGTCAAGACCCCACTCCTCAACAGAGTAATCATTCTGTTAAAATAATGTAACTGTTACTTCAAACATTGAAAGAATTATATTAGTTTGCGTAGTATATAGATGCACATATCATAATAGTAGATGTTATATCATTTTAATAAACATATGTTATTTATTTATATCAGCTCAAGAACACTTACATTCTATATTTATAATTTGAATAATGGAAACATAAACGTTAGTAAAGAGTTTAGTGTCAACATTTTCAGTTGAAAATCTCAACATAAAAAGACGCATGCCAATATTAATTACTGTAAAATGTTATACTTCTTTATATCAATGAATGAATATGAATAGTTAAGTGTGTACGTTTTGTTTATGTATGTATGTATGTATTCCTGTCTATCAGTCTCTCCTCCAACCTACTTTTCTGTCAGTTAGTTTGCTATGTTCTGCGGAGTTTAAAAACTAAAATGACAACTTCATTTCGTTAATGTAAAGAAGAAAAAAATAAGTACCAGATGACTATCAATAGTTAAATATTATAAAAAAAATGTTAGTTGTAGTTTGTAAAACTCTGTTACTGACATTCTAAATAGTGAAGAAGTCACACAAAAGATAATGTAAATGAAACATTAACTACTATAGTTTCCTTTTACATTATTTCCTATGAGACATTTTTGAGTGCTTACTTTTTGTGAGAAAAAACTTACCTTCTGTAAGTAAGCGTTTCGAAAAATGGACAAATAAAATCAAGTAGAGAGATCAGTTTCTGTCTGTCTGTGCATCTCCTTGTATTTTTGTTGTGCCTATCTATCGGTCTGTATGTCTGTGTAAATTGTGCACTCAAGATGTAGAAATAATGGAAGAACTATACGCAACGCACATAACATTAAGACTAGGTACATACAAGAATTATGCTTAATAAACCAGTGTGTATAACAATTTAATTGACATATTAAATAGTACAGTATTTAGGTTTGTTGTGAAAGCTGTGTCACTTAACAAGTGATACTTCATAATGTTTCCAGTAAGTCTCTTTTCAGCTAAATATACAAAAACACTAAGTTTTAAAATAAAAATACTCACTAACTGTATTCACGTTGTGAAAAACATCCACATAAGAGAAATGGGTAAAATACATTAATGAAATTAATTTTAAATTTCTAATAACAGGCTTTAGTTTCATAAAAGAAGTAACATTTTCTGTTTCTAAAACAAAACACAAGTTCCCAGAAGTCCTTGTCTTAAGCGGTTTATGTGTATATAGAAAGAACATTTGCAAATAATATATCTTATAGCCATGACTAACACATGTAGTATAAAGAAATGTTATTTGCTTGGAAACTTTGTATATATGCAGTTTTGCATATATATATATATGTGTGTGTCTTCGTGAGTGTGTGTGGGTGTGGTTACGTATCAGAGGATTTATGTTCGTAAATATGTAGGCATGCATGAAGATGTGTATATATATACGAGTATATGTCCTAATTTACATATACCATGTATCTATCTATCTATCTATCTATCTATCTATCTATCTATCTATCTATCTATCTATCTATCTATCTATCTATCTATCTATCTATCTATCTATCTATCTATCTATCTATCTATCTATCTATTTATCTATATATCTATTTATCTATCTATCTGTCTATCTATCTGTCTGTCTCTATGTCTGTCTGTCTGCCTATCTGTCTGTTTTCTGTCTGTCTGTCCATATGTCTGTATGTCTGCCTATATTTCTTTGTATTGTTTTTCTGTCGGCCTCTATGTTTTTCTGCTTATATATCTTTCTATCTATCACCCTCTCCGTAAGACTGCCTTTTTTCTGTTGCAGAGTTATAGAAGTGATACGACTACTTCATCTGCGTAATCTTTTAAAGACACTGTAGTAGAAGTCAAGTAATAGTTAGAAAAGGTGTTTAGTGAAAAAAAAACTTAAATGAATATTTATATAATATTCTGTCACGAAACAGATAGATTGATTGTGTTGGAAATGTGTAAATGTAGTATCAGTTCTATTGAATATCTGCTGTATAATTTATTTAAACAAATTTATGTACAGATTTATATTTTGTAAAATAAAATAAAATACTTACTCTCTATATTCATGTTTTGAAATATGAACACACAATTAATTTAGAAAACACATTTCTCAAAATAATTCTGAACAATAATGTTTAAAAAATGCAACAAATGCGATGCTGTCTTTTAAACTGACGTTTGCTGATCAGACAAGGGCAAACTGCCTGAAACGTTCATTTGGACATCAGCTTCACGTGCTGATCTGGATTGCACTCAACAGACGATCCACAAGCACAGAAAAGTGACACTAGTCAAAACAGAATTTTTGACAATAACTCATGACAGGTTGACGAGAATCCCGTTAAAAGTACTAAACACAAAACTCACTGGCCAATTTATTGAATGCCTATAAGAGACTGACCCTTCTCGAATCAATTCATGTGACAATTCCATGCGCAAGTATGGCTCATCTCGCAACAGAACAACGACTCATCAACATTGGGCGTTTAAAGACTGGACAGTCAGAAGGTGTAGCTGCCAGACAATTTAATGTGGTTAAAAGCACCATTAGTCAACTTCGGAGATGATTTCAAGAAACTGGCTCAGTTGCAGACCGGCCGCGCAGTGGAAGATTCATAATCACAACTTCTACCGAAGACCGCTTATACGGCTGCTTCACCTCAAGATTCGATTTGCATTTGCGTCCTCAACGGTCCAGTCAATAATAGCAGCTAGCCAAATTCCAGATCAAACGATCAGGACCCGTCTGCACCATGGTGGGCTTTTGGCTAGAAGACCATACAGAGTTCCTGTTCTTACGGAGCAGCATGGCCAGAACCGACTGCAGTGGGAGAACCAGCATTGTCAATGTACCGTTGTGAATGATTGGAGAAGGGTTTGGTTTAGTGATGAATCATTCTTTCTACTCCAGCGACACGATAGACGGAGAAGAGTTTACCGCAGAGTCCATGAGCGCTACGGCCAGAACTGCGTGGATGAGTCTCCTCCACATGGTGGTGGAGGTGTACTGGTGTGGAGGACTATCAACTTCATAGGAAGAAGTGACGTGGTGCAAAATTTAAGGACGCCTGAATCCCCAACGATATGTCGCTGAAATTTTCGTCCTCGCATACTTCCACTTCTGGCTGCACCAGGGTCGATGTTTCAGCAGGTTAACGCTCGACCTCATGTGGCACAACTCATCACCCAGTTCCTCGACCACAACAACGTCCAGACCATTCCATGGATATCCAAAACATCAGACATGAACCCAATAGAACAATTATGGGATGAACTCAACAGACAAGTCCGTCAGCGAGACGTGGCGCCAACCAATCTCCGACAGGTCATATACCTTACTGAAACGGAGGCCTCAGTGGTAAAGAATAAAAGACCAAACCAAATTTAATGAACAACATTTAATTGTTAAAGTCTTAAAGTTTCTTCATGCCAAGATTGAAACATTAATTCCGTATAATAAAACGTTGATACAAGTTTGAAATTTGGTGTCCATTTCGGCTACAGCAGTGTTGCGTATCTTTAGTTTTGTGGAACAGTATATTTACGAAGAATCTTCTCTTTCATAAGCTCTCCTTCCTTCCTTCCATCCATCCATCCATCCATCCATCCATCCATCCATCCATCCATCCATCCATCCATCCATCCATCCATCCATCCATCCATCCATCCATCCATCCATCCATCCATCCATCCATCCATCCAATCGTTTATTTCTCCGATTGTG
Organism: Achatina immaculata; assembly: GCA_009760885.1. NCBI lineage: Eukaryota > Metazoa > Mollusca > Gastropoda > Stylommatophora > Achatinidae > Lissachatina > Lissachatina immaculata. The sequence goes on from CM019698.1 coordinate 45,318,239, forward strand.
AGTACGTCTGTCTGTCTCTCTGTCAGTTTGTCTGCCGGTCTGTCTATCTGTCTATGTGGTGCAGCAGAGTTCATTTAACTGAATTTTTACGAAAACATTAGAGTTACAGAACTTTCGAATATAAATGTAAATGTAAAAAGCTAATTTTAAATCCAGCTAGAATCTTTATATAAGCAGTTGTTTACTCAGTCAAGTAGTTGTATTTGTTTTCAGAGCTATCCAAAGATTTCAGTCATGCTGAGATTTCTTACTGTTTCGGTTCTAACTTTCTTTGAAAGAAAGGGCTACATTTTCATATTTTCTGAACAAAAAAATCACTTACTGTCTGTTTTAATGTTTTGCAATATGGCAAGGAAAAGTTAACAAAAACGTTAATGAAACGATGTTTGTTTTTCGTATCAAACAGTAATCTCGGGAAATCATACAAAAGCTTTTTTTTTTGTATTGAAACATAAAAATGTTTATTCTGAGAAGAACAGAATTTAAGGAATATTCAGTATTATAAGCAAATAAATTAGTATTTACGTATGTCTGTAGGTGACTGTATGTGTATCGTTGTGTGTGTATGTATGTATATGTATGCTTGTCTGTATGTAAGTATGCATCTGCTTGTAAGTTTCTATATACCCTTGGTTTTTTTTCATCTATCTATCTGTTTCTGTCTGTCTGTCTGTCAGTCTGTCTGTTTGCCTGTTTAGTGCCTCCATTTAAAAAAAAAATTAAAATTACTACTTCTATTAATTTCTTTTCAAGAACAACAAAAACATAGTGTGCCAAAATAAATGTTAATATTTCGAAAATATATATATTATAAAATGTTATTGATGATTTGTACAGTTCTGCAGCTGAATTATGAAATAGTGGAGTATTGATGTAGATATTAAAACTTTGTATAGGAAACAAATACTACTACTGTGTTTGGCATATTCTGTTGTAACAAAAATGTTTACAGTCTTATATTTTGTTAAAAACCGAAAAAAAAAACATGAAATACACATGAATAAAAATTGAATAGAGAGTTTACTATGTATCTATCTGTCTGTCTAAATGTCTGTATGTAAATTATTTGCTCTTAAGATATAGAAATAACTGAACAAAAATCATGCCACGTAGATCATTTGAAAATGTTAATGTAATAACCAGTATGTGTAAATGCGTGTTTTAAGTAGTAAACTTGTTAAATTTGTTTAGAAAAGTTGGTAAATGAACAGGTAATATTTCTGAACGTGTGAAATATTTTTCCTTGTAACTTAAACTAGCGAAATCAATACTTTGTGAAGTGAAATACTTACTCTCTACATGCATGTTTTGAAGTAGGGCCACACAATATAAAATTCTTATTTTGGTCCATTCATTTACTTGGAAACTGTGTGTGCGTCATGCCTGCGTGTTTGTGTGTGTGTTTGTGTGTTTAATCTCAGTGTTGTTCGTAGTGTATGGTAAGAGATGGTAGATATGGCACAACTGAACACAGCTCAATCTTTCCAGCTAAGTTCTGCTTGTCTGCCACTGCCTGTGGTATTCCCCTTTCGCACAGTGTTTGGTGATAGCTACTGATTCAGTTTTTTGTTTCCTCACCTCTTTGTAATTTTGATAGGATGAATGTTATACGGTCTGATGTTGTAGACTGGTTAGTGTTGTTGTTTTCTTTGCCAGTTGATTTGCCGTTTCCTTGACTTTGATACGGACATGTCCTGGGTAGTAAATCCATGTTAGGGAGGAGGTTTGTGATTCTTTCAGTTTTTCCACCCACTGGCGACTCATCACCTGGTTTTAAATTTGTGTGGGTATTATTTTACTGTGCATTGTGAGCCAGATACTATTATGCTTTGTGATACTTGCTGGTTTGCTAGATAGTTTATGGCTTGTGATACTTGCTGGTTTTCTAGCTAGTTTATAGCTTGTGATACTTGCTGGTTTGCTAGCTAGTTTATGGCTTGTGATACTTGCTGGTTTGCTAGCTAGTTTATAGCTTGTGATACTTGCTGGTTTGCTGGCTAGTTTATAGCTTGTGATACTTGCTGGTTTGCTAGCTAGTTTATGGCTTGAGTTGTTACTTGGATCTCCATCTTCATGCTGGATGTGGTGAAGTCTCCGGACTCGCGGAGGATGGTGCGTACTTTCCGATAGACCACAATTCCCCATTTGTTCCTTTGTCCACGCCGGACCGATCCATCTGTGTATATTATAGGGTCTCCTGGGTTAGAAAGTTTAATAATTCGTTCTGTGATTTCTGATTCTACTCGTCCTGTCGCCCAATTTCAGCATTCTCGACTGAGCCACATGTGGACTGTGGTAAGCTGTGGGTGTTTTCGCTCATCAATCCAGTCGACACTCGCGGGGATTTCCTATCTGCCCCATTGGTCTTTTCATCCTCCGCTGTCCATGACTGACCTCGTTTTATTTGTGCGCCTTTTGGTGTTTGAATCTCCTTTTCAATAGATGGTCTCCCATGTTTGTGATTCGTATATTCTCTTTTACTTGGGCGTATTTATGTTGAGGTTTCATATTCGGTAAGTTCAATAAGTGTTGCATGGCATCCACCGTCTGTCTCTAGGGTATCAAAGCTCTGTTCTCATTGTTTCATTCTTAGTTCTCTCCAGCAGCCCCGGGTTGTTTGAGTTATTAATAAATTCAGCGTACATCTTGACACTACCAGATCTTTCACTGGTGAGAATAGAAGTTTTTGCTATTACTTTTAGTGCTGCCAGGTTTTTTTTTTGCTTTCAATATCGTCTCGTCCACGTGTTGTCTGAAGGATAAGAATCTGTCTAATTCCAAAATATTTAAGTGTGAGACATCTTTCTATGCAGGTATTTTCAGAGTTCACCCCTGGCATTTCGGCTTTTGTTATTCGGTTATCAGAAAAATATCATAATAGTTTTCCATTTGTTAGATTCATTGTCCCGTTGTAATCTCTGCTCTATGTCGTGACGAGATTGGCATATCTCTGTATTATGTCTTCACGAGATTCACATATCTTTGTACTATGTCGTCACAAGATTCACATATCTCTGTACTATGTCTTGACGAGATTCACTTGTCTCTGTACTATAGTTGCCAGTCTTGCTGGTTTTGACCTTGTGCATATACTACCTTATCAATCACCACGGTTAGAAGTCGATCAGAGAACGCTTGATTCACCTCAGCTAGTCACAGTGTATATTGAATAATTCTGGTATTTTATGCCCAATCTATCTATCTATCTATCTATCTATCTATCTATCTATCTATCTATCTATCTATCTATCTATCTATCTATCTATCTATCTATCTATCTATCTATCTATCTATCTATCTATCTATCTATCTATCTATCTATCTATCTGTCTGTCTGTCTGTCTGTCTGTCTGTCCGTCCGTCCGTCCGTCCGTCCGTCCGTCCGTCCGTCCATCTATCTATCTATCTATCTATCTATCTATCTATCTATCTATCTCTATCTATCTATCTATCTATCTATCTATCTATCTTGTCTCCCTACCACCTACCTAACTTATAACATCTCTATCTATCTACATTTCTGTCTTGTCTCTCTGTCTATCGGCTTATTAGTCTGTCTCTCGGACTGTCAGTCTGTCTGCCTTCTTGTCTATCTGTCTGTCTCTATGTCTATCTGCTTGCCTTTTTCATATTTTTGTTGCTGAGTTAGAGATAAAATATTTCCTCTTCGTTTCTACATTATAATAAGTTTACTAACAAATATTTAGAGATAACTATTTTAGAAATAAACATCGATTATGTTAAATTTTATTGTGTGAAGAAGTAATTTGTGTAGTAAATTAATTTTATTTATAAAAAAATATATAATGCGAGATAGTAATACAAACCTTAAATTTTTCACACACACTGATGTTTTTTGTTTATCAAATACTTTTACGGCTTTACTAGATACAGCTTTTTTTACATTGTTCGTGTGGAATAAATGTTACTTACGGACTGTAATAATATTTGATTATTATCACAGACATTGTAATCAGTAGTGACAATTCATCAGTAATTGAAATTATTTATAAAATGTATGAAAGACATTTTTTTAAAAAGAAATTATAAATAATTTCTAGAAGTAAAACATTCTGTAACACAGGTAATTTCCACATCTGTTTGTTCGTACACTCAAAAATGTATACTCAGAATCTAAACCTTTTTATTTTACAAACATTGTGTAACACAGGTTGATTTTCATTGTTTTTTTAAAATTATTGTTCATTCATCAACCCGTCCATCCGTCCGTCTTCCCATACATTCAACATTCTGTCCGTTCATCCATGTATCAATCCATCCATCTTTCAGTCAGTTCATCAATTAATTCACCCATCTATTCATTCACATATGCATTCATTCATACATGTATGAATCCATCTATCTAACATCACATCCATCCAAATAAATGTTCTAAAAAGTAAATGTATATTTCCTATAACTCCTCTACAAATACGTTCAGTAATGCAGGAAGGGCTATATATTAGTTCTGTAAAGTGTGTTGAAGTAGATGTAACAAAACTGAATATCGAGTACATAATATTTTAACACTTACCATCTATGTTGATGTTTTAAAATGTGGGCAGAGAAAAAAAGCTTAACATAGACATCAGTGAAATCAGTTCACTTCTTATTCCAGACAATACAAAATGCTTTCAGTAAGTTGGTATTCTAATGTATGTTCGCACCAAGAAATCTGATAATCTCTTGTTTGCAGCTCTTATTTCTATGTGAAAACAGAAGAGACTTTAAACAAAATAAAAAACCTCTTTTCAGAAAATTATTTTTCTATATCGCGGTGATAGTGCATTTAAAATGTCTGAGTTTTTTTTTTTTTATTTCGTAAGAGTCAGTGAACACGGAATATTAAGAACTGTTAAGACATACATTTTATGTATTGTATGTATGTATGTATGTATGTATGTATGCATGTATGCATGTATGTATGTATGTATGTATGTATGTGTGCATGTATGTATGTATGTATGTATGTATGTATGTGTGTGTATGTATGTATGTATTATGTATGTATGTATGTATTATGTATGTATGTATGTATGTTTGTATGTATGTATGCGTGTATATATGCATATTTGTATATTTGCATCTCAGTATATATTCATGTATGTTTCTTTGCATGTTTGTAAGTTTGCACATATGCATTATGTGTGTATGTACAGTGTCCGGCATAAAGCATAGCTGGATTTAACAGACGTAGTGCGCAGAAACTGAATACGTGTGAAAAAAAAACCCAAAAAACATGACGTCGGAGATGAAGCAGACAAACGGTCATTTCTAACAATGGCTTCTTGACAAACACAAAATCGCCCATTCCCCGTTGAAACTTATTTTAAAAGTGGAGAATCGTCTATTACTTTACAAATAAAGTTTCGTCGCCATTTTGAGTTGGGTCGAAGAGTTTAAAGAAACCGCTAATTGTCTTAATAACAAGTCTACAGGTCGTCCAAGAACTCAACAGACACCTGAACGAATTCAAGAAGTCCACAATGCATTGTTGAGTATCCCTCGGCAATCAACTGATATGAACGCTTTGGCACCTGGCAACCTCTTACTGTTAATACTGATCTTTATGTGCAGATGCTAACTGAATACTTCATTCCAGACTTGGCCAACAGAAATAAGAGACTAATATGGTTTCAACAAGATGTAAAGTAGTATTAGTTGCGACTGAGGAGTCATATTATAATTGCTGCACTCAGCTAAATCCGTATTCTACTGGGTGATTAATCTTCTTGTGGAGTACAGTTTTCATCTTAGAAATTACTTCTTGTTGTTGGTGCTATAAGACAACCTAATTTTCTCTGTTACGCACTAAGAAAATCCAACAAGACTCCCAGACTTTCAATCCACAGAATAATACTGATACAACAACTTAACTGAACTTGGCAGTCTCCCAACATAACAAAACTTGTCAAACAGTGAGAGTTCCAACAAAGCCAGTGGTGTAGTTCTTATATTCAGACAACACAAGTTTATTGATGGAAAAAATGAGGGATGAAATTATGAGGATGGAAACATAGCCCATCAGGCTGGAAAGAAGTTCCTATGATAATTCCTGGCGTGAGAAAACTACGCCATATGGGAGAGAATCTTACAATGTCCTAAATACAAATAAAACCATACTTACAACGTTTCCACCCAAACAACCTCAGCTATCACAAAACAAAACTGAATCCTACATCTCAACTACCAAAAACTGCTACTACTAAAAAAACTCTACCTAACCGAGACTCCATCTACATCAAAACAAGTAAGGTTCTTTTCTGCAACAAAAACAAGTAAGGCTCCTCTTTCTCTAATCGTGAGTGGTATTTATACTATCCCTAGCCACTCAGTTTTCTCCATGCTGCACGCTTATCTCAAGACCCCTGCTAATAGTCTCAACAAACATACCTTTTAAACAAGGGAACTCACTCTATTAATTGTTTCCTGAGTACTAATACTGCTTATATCCCATAGCTAAGAGAATACTACTATAGATGGAGCAACTGCCCACACAGCCCGTTAGTCCATGCGCATGCCGCGATAAGCATATCCCAATCGTCTTATTTCCAGATTTGAGGATATTCACTAGCTGGCAAGGTAACCATTTGTGTCGCCCGAAGACTTCTTTTTGTGGGGGTATCTCAAGAACACAGTGTATGCTAGTCGACCACATTCAATTGCAGACCTAAAAGATCGAATCCGACACTGCATTCAAAATATCTCTGTGAACATGTTAAATGGTGTTATGCAGGAATTTACCAAACGCCTGGCTGAATGTATCAAATGTAATGGCGGTCACCTAACCGGCGTAATTTTCACAACCTAAATATGATTGTCAGTAATAATAAAAATACCCGTTTTCCTGAGTTTCATTTCACTTTTTTTTAAACCACAAACAAGTATAGCGTTTATTTATTTTCCATTTTTAAAATCCAGCTATGCTTTATGACTGACACTATATATGTGCATGAATGCGTGTATGTATGCATGTATGTATATATGTTCCTATATATGTATGTATGTATGTATATTTGTATGTATGTATGCAGGAAACTCTCTACCGTAGAGAGCGGAACAACAACACAACTCCTTCAGATTATCAGAGGAAGTACCCCCCTCAGACAAGTGTTTCGGCCCTTTAAACTCCTGAAACTCTAAGGGGGGTGGGCCCCTCTGGATCATGACTCCCAGAGGACTTGTGAGTTGTTGCTTTTTTATATATGTTCGTATGTATGTATGTATGTATATATGTATATATGTATGTATGTATGTATGTATATGTAAGTTTGTACTTACGCATATGTGTATGAATTTACGTGTGTATGTATGTATATATGTATGTATGTATGTATGTATGTATGTATGTTTGTATGTATGTATGTATGTATGTATGTATGTATGTATGTATGCATCTATCTATCTATCTATCTATCTATCTATCTATCTATCTATCTATCTATCTATCTATCTGACTGTCCGTCGGTGTGCTTGTTCTACATTTCTCTATGTATGCCTAATTACAGATGAGCAATGAACTCATGGGCGATAAGAACAATAAAATGGACGTATGTCAGTCATGTGATGAGAAGAAACAATCAGGGGATCCCGAAAAAAAACTATCAAGTGAAACACAGCAGGTTGAAGAAAAATAGGTCGACCATGTGAATCTCTAAAGAGGACATTGTTAAGAGAGGCCAGTTCAGTGGGCATAACATGTTGAAAAACTCGCCGAAGACAGGAAATGTTGGCCAACAACCATGCCAGCCCTATGTGATGTTTAGTCGTACGGGAATGTTGTAATTAAGAATTAAATCTGTTAGTCCTTATTTCTTACCACGTGTATCATCCATCCATCCATCCATCCATCCATCCATCCATCCATCCATCCACTCATTCGTTCATCAGTACATCCGTTCATACATCCATCCTCAAAGAGTTTTTCTTAATAAGAATTTTGACTATTTCACTAGTTACCTGTATAACTAAAATAATGTGTATAACTAAAGTCCAACTGGTCAAGATCTATTGATATAATGCACTCATTATACTTCAACATTAAAAGAAGGAATAACAACAAGACTAGCAACTGGGAAAATATATCTTCTAAGGAGAGTCAAGTTACTGTAAATGTTTCTATATATTCTTCTACTAATACTTCGGTAATAAAAGAGTTATATTACTTCTAAAAAGTGATATAAAGTAAAGAAATCACAGCATATATCAGGAATGTACATTTCTGGCACACATGAACCACGTCTTTATATCTTCTAAACATAAATGTATACCTTCTGTATTAATGTTACGAAATAAGGACAGAAAAAAAGATTAGTTCAGAAGCTGGTTAAATTCTTACACACGTTCTTATAAAATGTCCCTTCAGAGATAGGAAAAACTTAAGTAATTATGTTAACAGACTTTGTAGTTTTATGAAAATGCAACTTTTTTCTTTTATAGATATCACCGGATACGGAATATTAAATACGGTGAAATGTTTCATTTATACTGATGAACGTATGTATGTATGCATTTATGTAAGTTTGTAGGTATGTATGAATGTATGTAGATGTGTATGTATGTATGTGTATACATGTGTGTGCGTATGTATGTGTATGCATGTGTGTATGTATGTTTATGTATGTGTATGCATGTATGCATGTATGTATGTATGTTTGTATGAATGGATGTATGCATTCATGTATGTATTTATGTCTGTGTACGTTTGTACGTGTGTATGTATGTACGTTTATGTGCATGCATGTATGCATGTAATTAAGTAAGTATATATGTATGTGTGCATCATGTATGTATGTATGTATGTATGTCTGCATGCATGCATGTTTGTATATATGTATGTATACATATAAGGATGAATCCATGTGTGAAGTGTTTGGTTTTGCTTTGTTTTCGGCAGGCCAGGATCAAACTGAACGATTCACTGCTTCAGATGTTTTTTCCAGTTATGATGGAGGTTGAAGGCCGCAGCCAGTCTGTTGCCAGACTGTGGCCGGTGTATGGTGTGAGATCATGCTCTGTTAGTTTGAGTGGATTTGTTCTATGTTCCAAGTATCTACTTACTGTGATGTCTGGAATAAAGGTGTGTTCATGCCAGATCACTGGCTACCGTGCGACATCATTATTGTGCAAGTAGTTTATTTGTAGGTAATATAGAGTAAGTGAAGTCATGTTGTCTTCGATGTATATAGTTCTGTGTGCATATTAGTATGAGAATTAATTTGATACACATAGCCGAATGGAGTATATATATATATATAGACCCACGTTACGATGTAATATTGTCAGAAGAATTTTGTGTGATCACATTTTTTACCTATGCTACATTACTGTTATTTTTTATCATTACCACGTTCCTTCATCTTGTAGCTTTTTTGCTTCTCGAAGGTTTTCCTGATGGAAATAAAAGTTGTTCTCACCCAAACTTCTGGTTAAATTCTTACACACGTTCTTATAAAATGTCCCTTCAGAGATAGGAAAAACTTAAGTAATTATGTTAACAGACTTTGTAGTTTTATGAAAATGCAACTTTTTTCTTTTATAGATATCACCGGATACGGAATATTAAATACGGTGAAATGTTTCATTTATACTGATGAACGTATGTATGTATGCATTTATGTAAGTTTGTAGGTATGTATGAATGTATGTAGATGTGTATGTATGTATGTGTATACATGTGTGTGCGTATGTATGTGTATGCATGTGTGTATGTATGTTTATGTATGTGTATGCATGTATGCATGTATGTATGTATGTTTGTATGAATGGATGTATGCATTCATGTATGTATTTATGTCTGTGTACGTTTGTACGTGTGTATGTATGTACGTTTATGTGCAGCATGTATGCATGTAATTAAGTAAGTATGTATGTATGTGTACATCATGTATGTATATAAGTATGTATGTATGTGTGCATGCATGCATGTTTGTATGTATGTATACATATAATGATTAATGCATGCATGTGTGAAGTGTGTGGTTTTGCTTTGTTTTCGGCAGGCCAGGATCAAACTGAACGATTCACTGCTTCAGATGTTTTTTCCAGTTATGATGTAGGTTGAAAGCCCCAGCCAGTCTGTTGCCAGAATATGACCGGTGTATGTTGTGAGATCATGCTCTGTTAGTGTGAGTGGATTTGTTCTATGTTCCAAGTATCTACTTACTGTGATGTCTGGAATAAAGGTGTGTTCATGCCAGATCACTGGCTACCGTGCGACATCATTATTGTGCAAGTAGTTTATTTGTAGGTAATATAGAGTAAGTGAAGTCATGTTGTCTTCGATGTATATAGTTCTGTGTGCATATTAGTATGAGAATTAATTTGATACACATAGCCGAATGGAGTATATATATATATATAGACCCACGTTACGATGTAATATTGTCAGAAGAATTTTGTGTGATCACATTTTTTACCTATGCTACATTACTGTTATTTTTTATCATTACCACGTTCCTTCATCTTGTAGCTTTTTTGCTTCTCGAAGGTTTTCCTGATGGAAATAAAAGTTGTTCTCACCCAAACTTCTGGTAAAAGTTTGCACACGAAAAGATGTACCTGCTAATTGTTGTTGATCCTGAAAGTTGTAAGTTTTTCATTTTCTTTTTATGGGTTAAATAATTTTGAGATGTTGTTAAGATGATAATGCTACCCACAAGAAAAGCATTGTGATACAGAGTCGTGTCTACTGAAGATAGCAAGCTTAGAAATTGTTGTGATACTGTTATATATTGATTAACAACCTGTGCCTTTTTGTGTGTGGTCTTGTGCGTTTATTGTACATTTCGTATCTGAAATCGTTGTAACGCTTTTTGTTCTTTAAATAAAACTGATATATATTGCTTTAGCAAAAAGTTCATTTAGTTTGTTTTCCTTAGCGACCATTTTATGTTTGTAGTTTTGTTTCTGTCGTGTTCGTAATTATTCTGATTTTTTTCCTCCGTCTTTAAAGCTTGAACTGTAATGAATTCTTGGGTAGCCGGCTTTTGACTGATTTGGAAGGACTAAATGATCCTGGGTAGCCGGGACTTGACTGATTTGTAAAGGCTAAATGATCATAGCTAGCAAGGATTTCACTGATTTGGAAGGCCTAAGTGATCCTGTGTAGCCAAGATTCAACTGATTTGGAAGGCCTAAGTGATCCTGTGTAGCCAAGATTCAACTGATTTGGAAGGGCTAAGTGACCCTGGGTAGCCAGGTTTTCACTGATTTGGAAGGGCTAAATGATACTGGGTAGCAAGGACTTCACTGCTTTAGAGGGCTAAGTGATCTTGTGTAGGTAATATTTCACTGATTTGAAAGGGCTAAATGATCCTGACTAGAAATGATTTCGCTGAAACTTAAGGGCTAAATGATCGTAGGTAGCCACGATTTCACTGATTTGTAAAGGTTTAGTGATCATGGGTAACCGGGATGTAACTGATTTGGGAGGGCTAGGTGATCCTGGGTAGCTTTGATTTCACAGATTTTGAAGGTCTAAATGATCCTGGTTAGCCAGCATTTGACGGAGTTGGAAGGGCTAAATGACCCTTGTTAGCCACTATTTGACTGATTTAGAAGGGCTAATGATCCGAGGTAGCTGACATATGACTCATTTGTTAGACTAAATGATCCTGATTAAGAGGATTTGACTGAAATTTTAGGGCTAAATGATCCTTTATTGGAAATTAAAACCAAAAGAGAAAATTCAGGCCCCCTTTGTGTGCTTGCATTTCTTAAAATGGGAATGTATAAACTAGGAAAAAGTAGGAGCAGCTTTATTACTTAACGACTACAAAGTTGTGACGTTTCGGCGTGAGAATTAATCATACAAAACATACAGGACGAAGAAATAGAGAGAGGAGATAAAGTATAGATTTACATGAATAATACTTAAAAATAAAAATTAAAACTTAAATAGAGTACTTAGCTGTAAACTGTAAGGTGTGACCTGTCCGGCGGTGTGTGTCAGGAATGGATTTAGTAGAACGTGGAGACTGTTTAAATGGAGACCTGTGATATGTGATTGGTGGGTTGTAACAGGAGGTGGTGGATAGGGAACCGTGGAGGGAAGGGAGAGTGATACATTGTTGACCTTGCCAGGAGAAGTTGAAATAAATGATTAAGGAAGAGGGGTTGCAAAGTGATGCTGTGAGGATATTTTGAACTATGTGTGACATGTAAGATGGGTGTGGAGCTTAGTTGAGAGGTACTATGATGATTAAAAAGAATATTATTTGTGGCTAAACAGTGAGTTTACTCCGTGTGGCTTCAGAGTCCCATAATTTTGAATGCAGCGGTTCTCAAGCGATCGCCAACCGGCTTGTGTCATATGTGTGACATTGTTTGATGGCTCTTACCAGAAAATCAGATTTGCACCTGTGGCTGGGGCCATTGAAGTGATTCGGAACTGGTATCGAAACATGTTGGGCGATGTTTTTGCATGCGGTCCCCTAATCTGAGGCCAGTCTCACCAATATGCGTTATCCTGCATCTTTTGCAAACGATGACATATGTCACATTACGGGACTCGCATGTGAATCCCTCATGAAGAGTAAGGATAGTTTTGGGAAAGCGATCGTTTTCATTTCCCAGACTACCGGGCAGGTAACGCAGCGGGGGCGGTTACATTTTCTGGTGCCAACATATGTAAGGCTCTGCTTCAAGTGGCTGTGGACGAGGATGTCCGTATGGTTTGGCTTACGTTTGTATGCCAACATGGGTGGATCAGAGAAAATGTCTCGAGTGTCAGGACGAGTTGGATTAGTGGCAGATGACGATGCGGGTGGAAAGTCAGTACAAACTTAACACTGTCAGATGACATAAACCCAAACAGCAATCATATGTATGCATCTACAGACGTATTTAAGTTTGTCTGCGAATGTATATATATCTGTGTAAATATCGTGGATGTATTGTGCCCCTATGTGTATTTATATATGTATATATTCATGTCTATCTATCTATCTATCTATCTATCTATCTATCTATCTATCTATCTATCTATCTATCTATCTATCTATCTATCTATCTATCTATCTATCTATCTATCTATCTATCTATCTATCTATCTATCTATCTATCTATCTATCTATCTATCTATCTATCTATCTATCTATCTATCTATCTATCTATCTATCTATCTATCTGTCCGTCTGTCTGCCTATCTGTCTATCTTTCTATCATTTTGTCTATTTGTCTGTTTGATTACCTGTCTGTCTGTGTATCTATCTTTCTGTATGTCCATCCATCTGTCTGTCTCTGCATTCATTCGTCTCGTCTGTCCGATTTTTTTTCCCATATGACTATGTGTGTGTCTATCTAACCAGCTATGTATCCTTAAAATAAATCATCCATCCATCCATCCATCCACCCACCCATCCACCCACCCATCCATCCATCCATCCATCCATCCATCCATCCATCCATCCATCCATCCATCCATCCATCCATCCATCCATCCATCCATCCATCCATCTATCATAGATTTATGTTAGTAACAGTGTTGGAAAGTTCAATGAAGAATATAAATAAAAGACTACTTTTGTACACAGTTATGGAAATATTATATTCATTATACTTAAACATTAAATGATGCAGTGACTAGTAGACTAACAACAGTTAAATCAGTTGTGCTAAAAAAGTGCTGATATTTCCAGTAAGAGTTATATAACAAGAGTTATATTAGTTCTCAAAACTGTCCACAGATGAAAGTAACCATTCTGCACGTTAGGTATATATTTTTAATCAAATTTACTACATCTCTGTATTCTAAGAATAGAAATACTTGCCAGCTGTATTGATGTTGTGGAATATGGATAGTACATAAGGTGGTGAAATTATTTCAAACTTCTTATAACAATATTTCAATTTAGAAAAATAAAAATAAAACACACATAAAGTAATAAGGAAAATTAATTTGATAACACGTTTCATAATGTTATGAAAACTCTTATTTTTTTACATTTATAAATATCTATATAGGCGAAATAATAATTGCTATTAAATGTTACATTTCTGTGTGCACGTGTGTATGTATTTCTATTAATATGCATTTTACCGAGATTAGACTAGACAGAATTCAAAATAAAGCAATATGGACTATCATAGGTTACACAACAGATACTCAGACTATGTGGCCTGTCCTGGGTAACAATAGAGATACTCAGACTAATGGCCTGTCCTGTGTAACAATAGAGATGCTCAGACAATGTGGCCTGTCCTTTGTAACAGTAGAGATACTCAGACAATGTGGCCTGTCCTTTGTAACAATAGAGATACTCAGACTATGTGGCCTGTTCTGGGTAACAATAGAGATACTCAGACTCTGTTGACTGTCCTGGGTAACATTAGAGATACTCAGACTTTGTTGACTGTCCTGGGTAACATTAGAGATACTCAGACTTTGTTGACTGTCGTGGGTAACATTAGAGATACTCAGACTTTGTTGAGACTGTCCTGGGTAACAATAGAGATACTCAGACTATGTGGCCTGTCCTGGGTAACAATAGAGATACTCAGACTATGTGGCCTGTCCTGGGTAACAATAGAGATACTCAGACTATGTGGCCTGTCCTGGGTAACAATAGAGATACTCAGACTATGTGGCCTGTCCTGGGTAACAATAGAGATACTCAGACTATGTGGCCTGTCCTGGGTAACAATAGAGATACTCAGACTGTGATGACTATCCTGGGTATCAACATAGATACTCAGACTATGATGACTGTCCTGGTTAACAATATAGACACTCAGACTATGTGGACTGTCCTGGTTTACACCAGAGATACTGAGTCTATGAGGACTGACCTGGGTAACACAAGAGATACTCAGACTATATGGACTGTTCTGAGTAATAATAGAGAGACTCAAACTATGTGGCAGGTCCTATGTAATAATAGAGATACTCAGACTATGTGGACTGTCCTGGGTAACAATAGAGATACTCAGACTATGTGGCCTGTCCTGGGTAACAATAGAGATACTCAGACTATGTGGCCTGTCCTGGGTAACAATAGAGATACTCAGACTATGTGGCCTGTCCTGGGTAACAATAGAGATACTCAGACTATGTGGCCTGTCCTGGGTAACAATAGAGATACTCAGACTATGTGGCCTGTCCTGGGTAACAATAGAGATACTCAGACTGTGATGACTATCCTGGGTATCAACATAGATACTCAGACTATGATGACTGTCCTGGTTAACAATATAGACACTCAGACTATGTGGACTGTCCTGGTTTACACCAGAGATACTGAGTCTATGAGGACTGACCTGGGTAACACAAGAGATACTCAGACTATATGGACTGTTCTGAGTAATAATAGAGAGACTCAAACTATGTGGCAGGTCCTATGTAATAATAGAGATACTCAGACTATGTGGCCTGTCCTGGATAACAATAGAGATACTCAGAGTATGTGGACTGTCCTGGGTAATAATAGGGATACTTAGACTATGTGGCCTGTCCTTTGTAATAGTAGAGATACTCAGACTATGTGGAAAGTAAGTTGTAACAATAGAGATACTCAGACTATGTGGACTGTCATATGTAACAATATAGATACTCAGACTATGTGGCCTGTCCTGGATAAAAATTGAGATACTCAGACTATGTGGGCTGTCCTGGGTAACAATAGTGATACTCAGACTATGCGGACTGTCCTTTGTAACAGTAGAGATACTCAGACTATGTGGAGTGTCCTGCGTAGCACCAGAGATACTCAGACGTTGTGGACTTTCCTGGGTAACAATAGAGATACTCAGACTACATGGACTGTCCTGGGTAACAATATAGATACTCAGACAATATAGTCTGTCCTGGGTAACTACAGATATACTCAGACTATGATGACAATCCTGGGTAACAATATAGATACCCAGACCGTGATGACTGTCCTTAGTAATAATAGAGATACTCAAAATGTGTGGCCTGTCCTGGGTAACAATAGAGAAACTCAGAATATGTGGAATGTCCTGGGTAATAATAGAACTTCTCAAACTATGTGGACTGTAGTGGATAGCACCAGAGATACTCAGACTATGTGCACTGTGCTGGGTAACACTAGAGATACTCAGATTTTGTGGACTGTCCTGGGTAGCACCAGAGATACTCAGACTATGATGACTATCCTGGGTAACAATAGAGATACGCAGACTATGATGACTGTCCTGGCTAACAATAGAGATATGCAGACTATGATGACTGTCCTGGCTAACACTAAAGACACTCAGATCATGTGGCCTATCCTGGGTAACAATAGAGATAATCAGGATAATCATACTATGTGGCCTGTCCTGGGTAACAATAGAATCACTCAGACTATGTGGCCTGTCCTGGGTAACAATAGAGAAACTCAGACTATGTGGCCTGTCCTGGGTAACAATAGAATCACTCAGACTATGTGGCCTGTCCTGGCTAACACTAGAGACACTCAGACTATGTGGCCTATCCTGGGTAACAATAGAGATAATCAGGATAATCAGACTATGTGGCCTGTCCTGGCTAACACTAGAGACACTCAGACTATGTGGCCTATCCTGGGTAACAATAGAGATAATCAGGATAATCAGACTATGTGGCCTGTCCTGGCTAACACTAGAGACACTCAGACTATGTGGCCTGTCCTGGGTAACAATAGAGATAATCAGGATAATCAGACTATGTGGCCTGTCCTGGCTAACACTAGAGACACTCAGACTATGTGGCCTGTCCTGGGTAACAATAGAGATAATCAGGATAATCAGACTATGTGGCCTGTCCTGGCTAACACTAGAGACACTCAGACTATGTGGCCTGTCCTGGCTAACACTAGAGACACTCATACTATGTGGCCTATCCTGGGTAACAAAAGAGACACTCAGACTATGTGGCCCGTCTTGGGTAACAATAGAGACACTCAGGATAATCAGACTATGTGGCCTGTCCTGGCTAACACTAGAGACACTCAGACTATGTGGCCCGTCTTGGGTAACAATAGAGACACTCAGGATAATCAGACTATGTGGCCTGTCCTGGGTAACAATAGAGACACTCAGACTATGTGGCCTGTCCTGGGTAACAATAGAGACACTCAGACTATGTGGCCTGTCCTGGGTAACAATAGAATCACTCAGACTATGTGGCTTGTCCTGGGTAACAATAGAGACACTCAGACTATGTGGCCTGTCCTGGGTAACAATAGAATCACTCAGACTATGTGGCCTGTCCTGGGTAACAATAGAGACACTCAGACTATGTGGCTTGTCCTGGGTAACAATAGAATCACTCAGATTGTGTGGCCTGTCCTGGGTAACACCAGAGATACTAAGACTATATGGACTGTCCAAGGTTCCGCAAGAGATACTCGGACTTTGATGACTGTCCTAGGTTATGCAATAGATACTCAGACTTTGTAGACTCTTCTGGGTTATGCAGGAGATAATCAGACTTTGTGGATTCTCCTAGTTTACGCAAGAGAAACTCAGACTGTGTGGTCTGTCCTAGGTTACGTAAGAGATACTCAGACTATGTGGACTGTCCTAGGTTACGCAAGAGATTCCCAGACTTTTTGGACTGTCCATTTGTTACGTAAGAGATACTCAGACTTTGTGGGCTGTCCTAGGTTATGCAAGAGATAATCAGACTTTGTGGACTGTCCTAGGTTACGAAAGAGATACTCAAACTTTGAGGACTGTCCTAGGTTACGCAGGAGATACTCAGACTTTGTGGACTCTCCTATGTTACACAAGAGATACTCAGACTGTGTGAACTGTCCTAGGTTACGCAAGGGATACTCAGATTTTGTAGACTGTCCTAGGTTACGCAAGGGATACTCAGATTTTGTAGACTGTCCTAGGTTACGCAAGAGATACTCAGACTTTGGCCATGGGTTATCTCCCGTGCATGCCTGACATGGGGATTAGACACAAAATTGTACAGGTCAAAGCTTATCTCACTGTGGTCAGCAACACCGCTCATCCCCTGCATAAATCACTGGCAGTAATGAAAGGTTGTCGAATTAAACGTGGTAGTTCATGGATGGCTGAGGCTGAAACATCTCTTAGTGCTTGTGTGCTGTGGAGGATTGTAACAAAAGGAGAAGCGCGGATAAAATTGCGAGATGATACCAACAGTCTCACCAGAGTTATCTTCTCTTAGCTTGACAGAGAATGTAGAGAATGTAGAGAATGGACGGGAGACTAGTCTCCGAGCTTGTTAGAAAATGTAGATAATGTAGAGAAAGGACGAGAGATAAGACATATGTTAGGAATGTATAGAATGTCCAGGACACAGGACTAAGTCTCAGAGTTTGTTAGATAATCTGAAGAATGAACACGAGACAGAACTTAGTCTCCGAGCTTGACAGAGAATGTAGAGAATGTAGAGAATGGACAGGAGGCAGAACTTAGTCTCCGAGCTTGACAGAGAATGTAGAGAATGGACGGGAGACAGAACTTAGTCTCCGAGCTTGACAGAGAATGTAGAGAATGTTGAGAATGGACGGGAGACAGGACTTAGTCTCCGAGCTTGACAGAGAATGTAGAGAATTGACTGGAGACAGGACTTAGTCTCTGAGCTTGACAGAGAATGTAGAGAATGAATGGGAGACAGAACATAGTCTCTGAGCTTGACAGAGAATGTTGAGAATGGACGGGAGACAGGACTTAGTCTACGAGCTTGACCGAGAATGTAGAGAATGGATGAGAGACAGAACATGGTCTCCGAGCGTGACAGAGAATCTAGATAATGTAGAGAATGGAAGGGAGACATTACTTAGCCTCCGAGCTTGACAGAGAATGCAGAGAATTGACAGGAGACAGAAAATATTCTCTGAGCTTGACAGAGAATGTAGAGAATGGACGGGAGACAGGACTTAGTTTTCGAGCTTGACAGAGAATGTAGAGAATGGACGGGAGACAGGACTTAGTTTTCGAGCTTGACAGAAAATGTAGAGAATGGATGGGAGACAGAACATGGTCTCCGAGCTTGACAGAGAATGTAGAGAATGGACAGGAGACAGGATGCAGTCTCCGAGCTTGACAGAGAATGTAGAGAATATAGAGAATGGATGGGAGACAGAACATAGTCTCAGAGCTTGACAGAGAATGTAGATAATGTAGAGAATGGACAGAAGACAGGACTTAGTTTGTAATTTAGGAGCTCGTGTACACTCACACTTCTTGGACGGAGGCTGCGGCAGGCGGCGGGGCATATACGAGGCTATCCTGTGTACAATGACACCAGAGTCTGATTTTGAAACTTTGAAGCTTTTGAACTGTTGTTTACACTCACGCTCAACCACGTGACTCAACCATCTTCAAGGACGGTTCGGTACTGAAAGGCACAAAGAGTAGATGTGGCTTCGTTGTCTATAGGCAAGGTAGACTGCTGGTACAATAGATATGGCTTGCTTGTCTATAGCCGAGGTAGACTGGTTGTGCAGTAGATGCAGCTTGTTTGTCTATAGCCGAGGTAGACTGGTGGTACAGTAGATATTGCTTCCTTGTCTATAGCCGAGGTAGACTAGTGGTACAGTAGATGTGTCTTGGTTATCTATAGCAGAGGTAGACTGGTGCTACAGTAGATGCAGTTTGGCTGCCTGGATGATGTACGCGATGACGGGCTCTCAAAACTTAGTAAGATAGAGAGGGGTTTGCTACGTCATGAATGGGTTCAGCTCTTGCGACAGTCTAGTGACACCCAGGCTGACGTGGATATATTGTCCAGGTCATGCGTGAGTGAAAGGCAATGAGGAAGCCGACCATGTTACCCGTAACTCTGTTACAGCAGACACGATCTCTTTGGACAGGACGGATATACTGAAGTCAGTGGCCGAGAAACTGGGGCAGCAGGAGGAAAGGGCATCTGCTGATAAGAGATAACTACAGGTCTCCCCAATGAGATATATCACAAAACTCAACAACTGCAGGTCTCCCCAGCGAGATACATCAAAGAGCCAGTAATACACTTCTGTTACATACTAAACGTAGATATTTTCACATACAAACCCCGCTACCACAAGACACAACAACCTAGTTTCGTGTGTATATATATATATATATGAACCTTAAGTGCCCAGGGCACATGGGGCTTCCGCAAGAGTTTTCCACAAATGCCTGTCCTTTGCCTTTTTTCTGCTCTTCCCCAGGTGAGCCCTCTATTACTCAACATCCTCTCTGTTGTTCTTCTCCATGTCTCTTTTGGTCTACCCTTACTTCTGTTCCCCTGTGGTGTCCATCTTAGTGCTATTTTTGGTAGTGAGTTATCAGTCATTCGGAGCACATGTCCCAACCATCTCCAGCGTCCTTCCTCAATAATTGTTGTCAGTTGCTTCATCTGTGTGTCCGTCCCTCTGTCTGCCTTCTTGTATAACTTTTTTGCCTGTTCATACATCTATCTATCTATCTATCTATCTATCTATCTATCTATCTATCTATCTATCTATCTATCTATCTATCTATCTATCTATCTGTCGGTCTGTCTTTCTGTCTGTCTGTCTGTCTGTCTATATGTACGTCTGTGTGCATATCCCTCCGTTTATCTTTCTGTCTGCTTATCAATTTTGTTTCATCTATCCGTCCGTTTATCTTTCTGTTTGTTTATCAAATTTATTTCGTCCATCCCTTTGCTTATCTTTCTTTCTGTTTATCAAGTTTGTGCTGCTGAGTTTTTAAAATGATACAACAATTTACTCTAAGGAAGTAAAAATAGCACTAGTTTAGAACACTACCAACAGCTAGTAACTTAAAACTAGGAAAAGTTATTTGAGTTTTATAGGCTACCGTAACGAAAGATTTTAAGAGAAATGAAGTTATTTTGATTTTGAAAAAAATTTACACATTTAGAAGAACTACTTCTGAAAACTTCATGCATTTTTTGAAGTTCAAAGTTTTTGAAATGTGAATTTCGTAATATTAAAAAAAAACTGATTTGAGTTGAAAAAACAAACATACGCACTACATTCATGTTTTATATACGGAAAGAAAACAAAAGTTCATGAAATATTTTATTTTAAAATTTCTAAACATTTTTTAAATAAAACAGTTCTTTTCAGTATCTTTCTGTCTGTCTCCATGTATGCAATGTAATGTAATATAATGTATGTATGTATATATGTATGTATGCATGCATGAATGTATGTATGTATATATGTGTGTATGTATGTATGTATGTATGTATGTATGTATGTATGTATGTATGTATGTATGCTGATATGATAACCTGCCCTCCTTTCTGAATGTTTCTTGTGGCAGAGACTTAGATGTGATACAACAAATTATATTAATATTTACGAAAAGCTGGAAATAGATGACTACCAACAGCTCGGAACAGAAAGGTCCAACATCAATGTTAGTTCTAGTTCATAGTAAGTATGCAAGTATAAGTATCATTTCAGCTATTGAAGAAGTTATAGTTACTGTGATTGTGTAAATATACCAATCATGGTGTTATTTATGAATGATGATGTCTATTTGATCAGGAATGTTAGAGAAGACGCAGACAAAAAATATTACGATGCGATAACAATTGGAGGTTATGAAATACCAGAGGTTAGATATACTGATGACACAGTATTACTGTCCACAACACAAAAAGGAATGGAAAAACTAATTATGTCAGTCCGTAAGAATAGTTAAGAGCAAAACATCTATCTTAATGCGAATAAAACTAATTTCATGACAACTGACAAAACAAACAATGCAGTTGATATATTTATCAATGAGGAAAAACAGGAAGAAGTGGAGAGTATTGAATATCTTGGATCACTGTTAAATGATAATGGAGATACAATGAGGGAAATTAAAAGGAGGACATCTATTGGTCTTCAGAAAGTAAACCAACTAAAGAATATGTGGAGAGGAGCAGACAGAACTACAAAAATACACTTTTTTCCCAATGTAACATATGCCTGTGAGATTTACACACTTAACCAAACACGTGAGAAACAGATGAGTGTCTTTGAATGTAAATGCTACAGAAGAATTATTCAAACATGATGCACACAAAAAAGAACAAATATACCCATAACGTAATATTGAAGAAGGCTGGCTAGTAAAGAGTATTAAAAAGAGAAAACTTAAATATTTTGAACCCATTAAACGACATGATAATCTAGAGAAGACCCTCTTGGAAGGGTACATAATGGGAAAAGTAAAGAGAGGAAGACCAAGGCGAAGATGGCTGCAAGACATCGTTGATGATCTGCAAATGGATGCATCATCAGCAGGCCATCTTGCTCACAACCGAGAAGCCTACAGGAGTGTTGTTAGGGAGGCAAAGTTCCGCAGGGGACATGCAAATGAATGAATGAATGAATGAATGGTGTCTATTTTTGTTTTTAAAAAAACGGTTACATCTTCATTTTTGGTTAAAAAAATAACTCACGGTCTACATTTTTGTTTTGCAATATGTCCAGATAAAAGTTAACACAGATTTTAATGAACATATTTCCAGTATTGTTATAATTATATTATGTTGTAGACATTGTAAATTAGTGTTTCACATGAAACGGTAAATCTGAATAACGTGAAGTAAAATATATTGGTACAATGAAAACAACACAGCTGTTATATATGTATGCATGTTTTTGTGTGTATGTATGTTCAAGCATAATTCGCATACTTCTGTAACGCCTTTAGCAATTTCAACCAAACTTGGTACACATGATTTAAAATCTGAAAAAAAATACTGTGGGGGTAAGACATCCCTAGCGCCCCTAGACGATATTAGTGTCGAATCCATAGTTTTCAGAGTCGCTGAGATGAATAGTAACACTTTCGATGCCTGTTAAGTCGACGGTCAGCCCCCATCGTCTTGAATCGGGGGTGAGAAGTGGTGAAAAATAAAATGTCCAAAGTTACCGAGATTAGTGTCGAAGCCAAAGTTTCCCGGGCTGCTCTGCTGATTGATGACAGTCTCGATAACTTTTAAGACCAAGTTTAGTCGACTAGAACTAATAGAACTATGTATTACTTTCTAGAAGATTACTGGAAATGAGTAGAATTATGTAGAACCTTCTATAAAGTTGTGGAAACAAAAAGAACTCTGTAGAACCTTCGAGAAAACGAATATAACTCTGTAGAACCTTCAAGAGAGCCGCTACATTTAGAATGTCAGAGTGATTCTCGACTAGACGATGTGAGAGATATAGCTACTATATCCAGAGAGTCAGAGACTGTACAACAGCGTGAGGCTTGACTAAATTAATACTTTCTATAATGTACTTATAATTTTAAATACCTGTATATAAAATTAATTCGATTATAAGCTATAGATATAATTCATTCCTTTTCCTGTCTAATAGAAGATTGGGATAAATAAATACCGGGAAAACGCCATGTAAAAAATAAAAACGAAAACAAAAAAAAACCCTAAAAATTCAAATCCACAAATATAAAATAATTTTTAACAAACCTGTTCCTATAATATTGTCGTGCAATGTTCAACCTCACATGTGGCCATTGTTTACGTCCAGGATTAAACATAGCCAACGTTTAAGAAACTCTCTTCTTCTTAAGCCCAGACTAGATATCTACAAGAAAAACCTTGCATATTCTGTGGTACAGATCTGGAACTCCATCCTCTACCAGTTAAAGTCCATTAGTAATACTTCATCCATTAGCTCAAACCTTTGTCAATATTTACTGGATTCTAACTATACACCTGCATAGAACGTCTAATTACCTCTCATACCATGATTCGCCAGGCAGCGAGTGTTGTTCTAAAAGATCAGTTCTAAACGTAACTCGTTAGGTCTTGTTATAAAATATCTTAATGACTGTGCAAGAGTTGAGGGTCAGAAGAACTTTATGGAAAATATAGTGTGTGTATGTATGAGCGCTATCTTGTTCGATTAGTTATCTCTCATGTATTTCATTATATTATATTTGTGAATGTAATAGTTTCATTTTGCGTTACTAGATATTGGTTCACGTAATCTGTATACTAATATTTCATATAGTTCCATCTTGCACTCATATATATATATATTACAATTCATTTGTATACTTATATTAAATCGAGTGTGTGGTAAAAATGAAAGATGGAGTGATAAAGGACGCAATGCAAGACTGGCCTAAGAGGCCCAATTCTTCATCTTTTGTTAAAATAAGGATCATTCATTCATTCTATCCGCCTGTGTGTCCGTCCTTCTGTCTGCCTCTTTGTATAACTGTTTGCCTGTTCATACGTCTATCTATCTATCTATCTATCTATCTATCTATCTATCTATCTATCTATCTATCTATCTATCTATCTATCTATCTATCTATCTATCTATCTATCTATATGTCTGCCTGTTTGTCGATTTATCTATCCACCCATCATTTCATACATCCATCCATCCATCAACCGATCTATTTATAGATCCATCCATCCATTTACTCAACAATCGTCCATTCAGTCGTCCATCCATCTGTCCATACGTCTCCGTCTGTCTTTCACCCTGACCGCCTAATTGCCTGTCTATTAATCTACCTTGTGTTCCCTGGGTTTAAAAAGACAATTAAAGCTTCATTTCCTCATTAAATATGAAAAAACAACATATTTGATGACTATCGACAGTTAGAAAACATAAATATAAAATTTTTAAAAAAGGTTAGTCCAAGTGTTTTATAAACCTGTATCTGACATTTCAAATTATTATGTAGTCATATTCCTTCATGTGGCGTGTCCTTTCCTGAACGTTGTCCCTCTCACAGCCTCCCTGAATGTAACACGGTGTTTAGCAAGTTGACCGGCGTCTTGCAGTGACACATTCAGACTTTCCCTGATGTCCTGAGTCCACCTGCGGGGAGGTCGTTCCTTTTCTATTTTGCCTGGCACTGTGTCTTCTACTATCAAACTCTTTTGCCTGGCACTATGTCTTCTACTATCAAACTCTTTTGCCTGGCACTATGTCTTCTACTATCAAACTCTTTTGCCTGGCACTATGTCTTCTACTATCAAACTCTTTTGGCGGGCACTGCCTTCTGCTATCAAACTCTTTTGCCGGGCACTACCTTCTACTATCAAACTCTTTTGCCGGGCACTGCCTTCTACTATCAAACTCTTTTGCCGGGCACTACCTTCTACTGTCAGCCTCTCCAAGCTGTTCTGTCTCTTTATGTGGCCGAAGTATCTCAGCTTTCTAATTTTGATGCTATTAATGAGCCAGTTTTCTGCGACACCTAACCCCATCACAATCTCTTTATTAGTTGTTAGCATTGTATAAATTACCAAATTATTACTGCTGACTTTCCTACATAGTAATGTAAAAAAAAATATATATCCTGTGGTATATTGCTTAGAAAAAAAATCTTACTTTCTGTATATAAATATTTAGAAATATTGACAGACAAAAGTTCAGTAAAGAAAGTAATAAATGTCTCTCTGCCTAGCTGCCTGCCTCTCTATCTTTCTGCCTAATGGCCTGTCTGACAGATTCTCTGTCTTTCTGCCTAATAGCCTTTCTGCCTGCCTCTCTATCTTTCTGCCTAATAGCCTGTTTGACAGTTTCTCCTTCTTTCTGCCTAATATCCTTTCTGACAGCTTCTCTGTCTTTCTGCCTATAGCCTGTCTGACAGCTTCTCTGTCTTTCTGCCTAATAGCCTTTCTGACAGCCTCTCTGTTTTTCTGCCTAATAGCCTGCCTGACAGCTTCTCTGTCTTTCTGCCTATAGCCTGTCTGACAGCTTCTCTGTCTTTCTGCCTAATAGCCTTTCTGACAGCCTCTCTGTTTTTCTGCCTAATAGCCTGTCTGACAGCCTCTCTGTTTTTCTGCCTATAGCCTGTCTGACAGCTTCTCTGTCTTTCTGCCTAATAGCCTGTATGACATCTCTCTCTGTAAGTATACTTCATGCTGCTTTGATATAGAATAAATAAGGAATCCCACTTACAATATTTAAGCTTAAGACTAGTATTATCTGATAATGTAATGTTTATTATGTGTATGCGTCTGTCTGTGTGAGTGAGTGATTGAGTTAGAGATTAACAGTTTAATTCACATTTTAGATAGCATATTATTTATATTTGTTCTGGAAAGTGTGTAAATGAACGTGTGACGCTTCCGAATGTTTTGAATGTGCTTTTTATTTCATAGAATACGAAAATACATGTTATATAGTAGCATACTTACCCACTGCGCTCATGTTTGGAAATATGGCCACAAAATATTTTATTTATAATAATACTATATATACAAAAAAAGGCAAAAACTCACAAGACCTCTGTGAGTCATAACCCAGAGGAGCCCACTACCCTTAGAGTGTCAGGAGTTTAATAGGGCCGAAACACTTGTATGAGGGGGGGTACTTCCTCTGATGTTCTGAAGGAGTTGTGTTGTTGTTCCGCTCTCTACAGTAGAGAGTTTCCTGCATATATATATATATATATATATATATATATATATATATATATTTAAATGTTAATGACACTATTTTTAAAGTTCTTATAGCACACATACAGAAATAAAACAATAGCCTTTAGTAAACTTTCCAGAGAACGCTTTGTTACCATAGCAGTTTTCTATTAGGATTGTATATACTAAAGAGAGTTAATTTATTGATAGTAAAGTAACATTATTTTCTTGAAACGTGTGTACGCATGTGGTTACGAATGTATGTATGTATGCATCTATATGGATGTGTGTATGTATGTATGTGCATATATAATGATCTGCTTACTTGACTACATACCCAAATCCATCTATCCATACATCCATCCATCCATCCATCCATCCATCCATCCATCCATCCGTCTGTCTTTTGAAAATCCATGTTTCTTTAACGTTAGAGATTTAGATATGCTTCAACTCAGTCAGTCATTTGCTTGTCCCTTGCGGAACTTTGCCTCCCTAACAGTTCTCCTTAAGGCCTCTCGGTTGTAAGCGAGATGCCCTGCTACAGATGCATCCATTAGGAGATCATCAGCGATGCCTTGCAGCCATCTTCGCCTTTGGTTTTCCTCTCCTTCTTTCTGATTTTAATACTGAATTTAATATTTAAGAAAACACCGTATAATTAACTACCAAAAGCTAGGAACGGAAATGTGCAACACCAACTAACAGTTCTAGTTTGGAATAATTACATAAGTATCATTTTACATTTTCAGATTGTTACATTTTCTGTGAAAGGTTTTTACATATATCAGCATTTCTTAATGTTTGATGTCTATTTTTATTTGTAAAATATGACTTACGGCCTGTATTAAAATTAAAAATAAATAAATGTGTATAAAAGGTAAGTGCACACTTTACTTCTTCTTCTTCTTCTTCCGCATAGTCTGTCTATATCTGCAGTTCTGTCTCTTGGATAAATTTCACTGTTTTTTGTAATTCATGTATGGAACCGTAGAGCTTATCGTCTTTAGTGGTTTCACTGGGCCAGTAATTATTTCTCAGTGTTTCATATTTGGTGCAATTCTGGAGGATATGTTCCACAGTTTGGGGCACCTGGGCACATGTACATAGATTAGTAGTACCAACCTTAAAATTTGTATACATATGACTTCGGAGTCGGCTGTGTCGTGCTCGGAGACGGAAGATGGTGACTTGTTCCTTTCTGTTTAGCATGTGATAGTCATCATGTGGTGGTGTTTGTGGCTTCCTGTAGGTTTTTATCATTCTTTTCTTCTGATTATAGGTGATTGGTATGTCTGGTTGCTCCATTTCTGTGCCCTCTTTGGCTAGATGGTCAGCTTTCTCATTGCCTGGTATCCCACAGTGGGAGGGAATCCATTGCAAAGTGACTCCATGTTGTAAGCCAATTTTTGACAAGGCATCCTTAATGTCTGGTAGTTTGTTGCACTGAAGAGCTTCCAGTACTGATCTTGCATCTGTGAGAATTATTACAGGACATGTATCAATTCTGGAGTCTGATAGTTTTTCAACTGCAGCAATAATTGCCCTAACTTCTGCATCAAGGTTGTTGCAGTATTTTCCAGTGGGTATGGAAATCTTGTCAGTGGTGTTGTTTGGATATTCAATATTTGCTCCTGCCCCTCCATTCTTTATGGCATTGTGTGCAGATCCGTCTGTATACACACGTATCCAGGTGTCACATGGATATTTGTCATCTAGCACACTAAGTGTGGCTGTTGACCTTACAAGGCTGCTTTGCATCTCACCATTCTGCACACCTTTTACTTCAATCTGAATAGTTATTTGTGTATAATCTGCTTCTTTCCATGGTGTATGCTCTGGTACAGATGATAATGGAGTGACTACAGTTGGAAGGTCAGGTATCAGCTTACGCATACGCTTGGCCTGGTGAATGAAGCTGCTTCTTTTAAGCCGGCTTAATGCCAAGTTATTGAATCTCTCCTTCAGGGGATGGCTTACAGAGCTAAGGAATTTCTCTCCCATGGTCATGACCTTTGTGTCTCTACGTTCCTTTAGCACTTGAACACCAACTATTTTCTGCATTTCTACTATTGGTGTGGACCACATGGCACCTGTGATAATCCGTAGTGACTAATTGTGAACCTTGTCTAGATTATGCAGCGTAGTGTTTGATGCTGTGCACCAAGATGTTGAGCCATATTCTAAATGTGGTAGAATACTTTGCTGATATACATTCTTTAGGATTCTTTCACTAGCTCCCCATGTGGTTCCACTTAATTTTCTTAATATGGCTAGTTTTCTTCTGGCTTTTGCTTCTGCACTATTGATGTGTTGCTTTCAAGTCAGTTTTGAGTCAATAGTCACTCCTAAATAAGTGGGTTGGTTGTCCATCCTTAAGGATATTTCATTTCATCATCGTCATCAGGTGCCGTGCCGACTGGCGTTGCCTATTATGCTTCTCCAGAGTACCGATCCTTCATGCAGGCCTTCAGTTCAGTTGGTGATCTCCTCTCACACCATCCCGTCAGACTGTCCAGTATCATTTCTCTTGGTCTTCCTCTTGATCTTCTTCCTTCTATTTTTCCTGTTGTTATAATATTTTCAATGAACCCTCTTCTCATTGCATGTCCTATGAAAGTACATTGTCTCTCTCTTATCTTTCTGACAAGGTTTTTTTGTCTCTCCAGCTCTTTTCATACATTCTTCATTATTTATTTTTGCTGTCCAGGGGATTCGCAACATTCTTCTAATAAATCACATTTCTGCTGCTTCCAATGATTTTTGTGCAGACTTGCCTATTGTCCATGATTCACTTCCATATAACAAGATAGGTTCAATATAGCATTTTAGGACTCGTTTTCTAACATTCATTGATAAAGATGTGTTAGCTAATATGTTTCTCATTCTCTGAAATGCAGTATTTGCTTGACCTATTCTGTTCCTAATTTCTGTTCTTCATTTCCCATCTGAAGTTATTACTGCTCCAAGGTATTTGAATTTCTGCACCTGCTTTAGAATGGTTCCGTTTAATTTAATACTGCATGCTGGTGGATTCTGTTTCTTAGATATAACCATAGTCTCTGTCTTTTTGATGTTCAAAGTAAGACCTTTCTGTTCACTTTCTTTGGCGACTTTATCCAAGAGATTTTGCAGGTCTTGTTGGTTCTCAGCTATCAGTACTGTGTCGTCAGCATACCGAAGGTTGTTAATATTGTATCCTCCAATTTTTATGCCTGGTTCTGTGATGAATATTCTCGCTGTACAGAGAAAAAAGGTCTGGAGATAGTACACATCCTTGTCGCACCCCTTGTTTTATAGGTTGATATTTTCCAATTCTATTTTCAACTCGAACTGCTGCTTCTTGCTGCCAGTATAGCTGTTTTACAATCCTCAGGTCTTTGCCGTCATTTACAAAGATCTTACCTGCTTTCTGTTTAGATGAGAGAGTGAACAGAGTGGTACTTGATTTCTCTGTGTTGATACTTACACACCATTTGTTTGTCCATGATGTCAAGATGTCTGCTGCTCTTTGGAGTCTCTGTGTAGCAACTGTCGCATATTCATCTGTACACCACATGACCAGATCATCTGCATATAGTGCCGCTTTGATTCCACAGGGAAGTTCTTTGGCCAGGTCATTAATGAATACAAGGAATAGTGTAGGCGAAAGTACACCTCCTTGTGGTACACCGTGTCGCAGAAGTACTTTCTGGCTTGTGTGACCATCCATTACTACTCTAGCTCTTCTATTGTGTAAATAGGACTTTATCCAGTTGTACAGTCTACCATTCACAATGCAGTTTCTTAGTTTCCACAGCAGAACGTTTTTCCATACTTTATCAAAGGCTTTCTTTAGGTCTATCCACGCTGCTAGTACAAGGTTTTTCTCTTGGAATGCATCCTCAATCTCTTGAGAGAGATAGGTCACTTGATCTTCCGTACTGCCTAACTCCTGCTTGTTGTGGAACAAGAAGGTTTTCACTTTATAGGTACCATTTTAGCCTCAGGTCAATGATGCGTTCCATCGTTTTGCATAGGCAGCTAGTGAGACTGATTGGCTTGTAGCTGGAGGCAGTATCACTGTTTTTCCCTGGCTTTAGCAGTGGTACCATGCTTACTTCCTTCCAGATTTGAGGTAACTTACCTGTGCTCCAGCACATATTGAAAATATCCAACAGCTTTCCCATTGCTGCCATTCCCAGGTTCTTGATCATGTCGTTGGACACTCCATCTGGTCCTGGTGATTTCTTTGGTTTCAGTTTACTGACTGCTAGGTCTAACTCTCTGCGTGTGATTGGTGCATCAATGACCTCCACTTTTCTGACCTGTTCCTCTTCTTTCTGTGGGTCAATGCGCACTGCATGCTCTTTCTCTGGATGGATATCAATATTGTAGTCCTGTGCTCTCAACATTTAACTGTTTGATTAGTTTCCACAGTTTCCTTCCATCCTTTTCAAAGTTTAGGGACTCTGTTTTCTCTCTCCAACTTTCCAGTCTGGCTTGCAACTTGGCTCTCTGAAATTTGGCCTTAGAATGTTGGTAATTATTGTGGTGTTCTTGGCATTGTCTATTTTCTGCTTGTTTTCGAGCTGCTTCCACATCATCATGGAGTTTTCCCAGCTCACTAGACAAGTATGGTTTATAGTCCCTGCGAGCACCTCTGGGAATGGTTTCACAAGCGGCCTGAAGGATACAAGCATTGAATTCCTTCACAATGCTGTTAATATCCTTACCTTCTATGGACAGCTGTCCCACCAGGATACCTGTACGATGTCTGTACATTGTCCTGTTTGCTTTTTTATAGTTCTATCTGGGGAGAGGGCTATTGGTGTTAAGGAGTTCATTTTCTATTGTCAGGAAGACTGATCGATGGTCGCTACCTCAAAGTTGTTTTCCAACTTCACGTGTAATGTTCCACTTCAGATCTGGAGAGTGAAATGCCATATCTGGTGTTGAAGTTGTACGCCAAGCCCTTGAGTAAAATGTTGGGGAATCCATTGGCTGGTTGATCAGGAGAAGTCCATTATCATCCTGCCAGCTCTCAACTTCCTCTCCTCTCTTGTCTATGTGGTCATAGCCCCAGCTCTGGGAATGGCTGTTAAAATCGCCACAGACCATCAGTCTCTCCTTGTGTGGGATTGTTTCTAAAGCAAGTGGGCGGTCATTAGGACAGTAATAGTTAAGGAGGTGGAAATCTGTATTATTACTTTTTAGATGGATCATCTGATATTCGGCTCCTTCCATGAACATTCCCACCTGACATGCGCTGATGTTATTCTTAAAAAGTGTGAGTATTCCTCCTTTTTTCTGTCCTGTCGGTCTGATCTAAAACACTGGTAGCCTCTGATTTTAAAAACGGCATCTTTGGTTAGGTGTGTCTCCTGTATGCAGCATATACTTACCTGCTCTGCAAAAAGTATGTTCTCTAGTTCCACCTTTTTGCTATATCCATATCTAACACTGCTGACACCCTCAGCATTCCACTGCATTATTTTAAGCTCTTGCTTTTTGGCTGCTTTCCTCCGTTGTATCTTTTGGCCAGTAGCTCTTCTCTCATATCTCCTGACTCCAAAGACGAACTGAGAGGACCTCCAGTAGCATTGGGTGGACTCTTTCGAGGCAGGGGGCCCGGCACTGCACATGCCTGGTTAGTCTTCACAGGGCGAGCACCATGTTTGAATACTGCAGATAGAGACATTCATTAGCGATAATGCGTGTTACCCTGATTTTTGCGATGCGCCTTTTGGCTGGGTAACTCCGACTTCAGCACCTTTCCTTGCTAGGGCAGACTGTGGTCTTGCTCAGACTGCCATAAAGACAGTGTGACTGGCCTAGCCAAAACTTTGTTTTCCAGCCTCTGGTGGCTGTATGTAAGTCCCTTCTCCATGTCAGATGGTTTGGAGACAGTTCCACAAAGACACTCTGACTTTGAGATGAGGAATCTGATGAGTGCTTCAACGATAACCATTCCCCGCCACCTATAGTCTGCTGGCTCTGTTTTGTTTACATCATTCTGACAGCCATTGTTGTAAAGACCTATAGGCTTGTCATGTCCATGATTCATTGGTTTCACACCAGACTTCCCTCATCCCCGCCAGAGATCTCCATGTCCCCAACCGTCCACCAACCTGACATTACATTTTACAAAAATAACAATTACAATTAGTGCTGACTGCTACAAGTTTCTGTGCTACAGAAGTAGGTCAGAGTTTTTAAGCAAACAGATCTATGTTCCCTGTTTCACAAACACTATGTTAAGATAAGTATGCTCTTAACACAGTTGTTCCCAGGGGTCACACTTTACTGAAACGTCTTCCGGGATTCCTATGAGTGTATTTTCTCTGTAGAAAATTGTAAAGAATTGTTTCAAATTCAAATATAATTATGAAAGCTCGTTTATAAGAACAATGTATGTGGATAATGACAACATTCAAAGTGTTATTGTAGTTAAAACGTATTAAATTAAATAGAGAGTAGTACTTACTACAACATAGTAACATATTATGTACGCATGTATGTTTCTTTTTATTCAGGTTTGAATATATATATATATGTGTGTGTGTGTGTGCGTGAGAGAATGTGTGTAGCCGGGTGGGTGAGTGTGTGTATTTTTGTGCTCATGTACACCTATCAGTCTATCTGCTTCCTCTGTCTGTCTGTATTAAAACATATTTATATCTGTCTCTCCGTTTCCCGCATTTATTTCAAAATAGTTTAGTATTACTAATTCTCGTCAAAATTAAAAACTGGACTCAGAATTTAGCAAGAACAAGGCACATAAAGTGAGAAAGAAATATAAATTCTAGTTCTGTATAATACCGTAACTGTTACTTCAAACAGTGAAAGAATTATGTTGTTTTGTTAAGTGTGTTATAATAATAGATGTTGAGCATATAACTTTTATTATAAATTGTTATATATTCATTTGAGATTAAAAAAGCTTACACTCTGTATTAATGATTCGAAGTATGGGAAAAAAGTTAGCAGAAAGTTTAGTGAACTCATTTCTAAGACTTTTATATCAATCATTTTTACATAGAAAATAAATGTGAAATTTCAACAGAAAGTAGAAATTGTGAGAATCATGGAGGACAACCATTATTTTGGATATTGAAATTGTCATCTTAAGTAAGAAGTAACTAACCACTGTAACATTGATCATGCCTTAAAGTGAGAAGTAACTAACCACTGAACAATGATCATGTCTTAAAGTGAGAAGTAACTAACCACTGTAACAATGATCATGTCTTAAAGTGAGAAGTAACTAACCACTGTAACAATGATCATGTCCCGGTGATAGGCAAACACAGAATCAGACTAAACCGACTACAAAGACCCATAACACTTATAAAAAGAGTGGATAAAGGCATGCTAAAAAGAAATACAACTATCCATGAACAGTACAATGTCATCATACGAAACAAGTGCACTGTTGTTGAAAAGATTGAAACAATAAATGAAGAATGAACAATGTTGAAAAAGCCATACAACAAAAAGTGGACAATGTTGAAAGAAGCCATACACCAAACAGTGAACAATGAACCGAGGAAATAATATTGGAGAAGTCTAGAAAGAGTAACAGAAACGGATGACAGAGAATATTCTTCAGTTAATGGGAAAAAAGTGAAAAAAGTGAGAGGCTAGCTATATAAATTCGAACACAGAAACACAGAGATATAGAGCACGTGTTACAGAGCCAAAGAAGAATGGCCAGATAGGAGATGCAAGGCAATATACGAACTACACAGACATAATAGTATAGATATGTACAAACAAACGGATAGTCTTACACAGGAAGACAGGCCATAGAACAGGGCGTTTAAAAACAAAAAAGAGACTATTATTATGAAGGAAGAAATATTGAAAATATAGAAGGAATATATACGATAACTATATATTTAGCATGAGGAAAGAGTTGACATAGATCTAGGGGACAATTGGAACGGACAAGTGAGGTAGACGAAGTTATTTAAAGGGGGCGTGTTGTGTGACAGTGAACTACTGGCGGGAAGTATGCCGTCATATGTGAGAGAGCGAGAGAGAGAAAGAGAGAGAGAGAGAGAGAGAGAGAGAGAGAGAGAGAGAGAGAAACGAGAGAGAAAGTAAAAAGTGGCATAAGTGAGAAAGCGAAAGAGAGAGAAAAGAAAGACAGTCAAGGTGGCCATGATAATTTTGTGACGATTAGAGAAGCTGAGGCCAAACTTGGGATACAAGTTATCAGGACATTCTCGAGAAGGTTAGTGATAACAAGTGAGAGAAGGTTAGTGATAACAAGTGAGAGAAGGTTAGTGATAACAAGTGAGAGAAGGTTAGTGATAACAAGTGAGAGAAGGCTAGTGACAACAACATAGTAACATATTATGTACGCATGTATGTTTGTTTTTATTCAGGTTTGAATATATATATATATATATATATATATATATATATATATATGTGTGTGTGTGTGTGTGTGTGCGAGAGAATGTGTGTAGTCGGGTGGGTGAGTGTGTGTATTTTTGTGCGGATGTACATCTATCAATCTATCTGCTTCCTCTGTCTGTCTCTATTAAAACATATTTATATCTGTCTCTCCGTTTCCCGCATTTATTTAAAAATAGTTTAGTATTACTAATTCTCGTCAAAATTAAAAACTGGACTCAGAATTTAGCAAGAACAAGGCACATAAAGTGAGAAAAAAATATAAATTCTAGTTCCGTATAATACCGTAACTGTTACTTCAAACAGTGAAAGAATTATGTTGTTTTGTTAAGTTTGTTATAATAATAGATGTTGAGCATATACCTTTTATTATAAATTGTTATATATTCATTTCAGATTAAAAAAGCTTACACTCTGTATTAATGATTTGAAGTATGGGGAAAAAGTTAGCAGAAAGTTTAGTGAATTCATTTCTAAGACTTTTATATCAATCATTTTTACATAGAAAATAAATGTGAAATTTCAACAGAAATTGTGAGAATCATGGAGGACAACCATTATTTTGGATATTGAAATTGTCATCTTAAGTAAGAAGTAACTAACCACTGTAAGAATGATCATGCCTTAAAGTGAGAAGTAACTAACTGCTGTAACAATGATCATGTCTTAAAGTGAGAAGTAACTAACCACTGTAACAATGATCATGTCCCGGTGATAGGCAAACACAGAATCAGACTAAACCGACTACAAAGACCCATAACACTTATAAAAAGAGTGGATAAAGGCATGCTAAAAAGAAATACAACTATCCATGAACAGTACAATGTCATCATACGAAACACGTGCACTGTTGTTGAAAATATTGAAACAATAAATGAACAATGAACAATGTTGAAAAAGCCATACACCAAACAGTGAACAATGTTGAAAGAAGCCATACATCAGACAACGGAGGAAATAATATTGGAGAAGTCTAGAAAGAGTAACAGAAACGGATGACAGAGAATATTCTTCAGTTAATGGGAAAAAAAGTGAAAAAAGTGAGAGGCTAGCTATATAAATTCGAACACAGAAACAAAGAGGTATAGAGCACTTGTTACAGAGCCAAAGAAGAATGGCCAGATAGGAGATGCAAGGCAATATACGAACTACACAGATAACAGTATAGATATGTACAAACAAACAGATAGTCTCACACAGGAAGACAGGCCATAGAACAGGGCGTTTAAAAACGAAAAAGAGACTATTATTATATAGAAGGAAGAAATATTGAAAAGATAGAAGGAATATATACGATAACTATATGTAGGTTGACATAGATCTAGGGGACAACTGGAAGGGACAAGTGAGGTAGACGAAGCTATTTCAAGGGGGGCGTGTCGTGTGACAGTGAACTACTGGCGGGAAGTATGCCGTCATATGTGAGAGAGCGAGAGAGTGAAAGAGAATGAGAGAGAGAGAGAGAGAGAAAGGAAAAATAGTCACAGGTGACACAGTGAGAGAGAGAGGAGAGAAAGGAAAAAATATTCACAAGTGACAAAGTGAGAGAGAGAGAGAAAGAGAGAGAGAGAGAGAGAGAAAGGAAAAATAGTCGCAGGTGAGAAAGTGAGAGGGAGAGAGAGAGAGAGAGAAACGAGAGAGAAAGTAAAAATTGGCATAAGTGAGAAAGCGAAAGAAAGAAAAACAGTCAAGGCGGCCATGAGAATTGTGTGTCGATTAGAGAAGCTGAGGATAGACTTGTGATAAAAGGTATAAAAAAATTCTCGAGAAGGTTAGTGATAACAAATGAGAGAAGGTTAGTGATAACGAATGCTGAAGATTGTTAACAAAATACGATTGACCAACTTGAGAGACTCAGGTCAGAGGGAAGACGCCTGTAATAAGTTTTAGTTGGAACAAAGATGGCGACAGGCAGTCCAAGATAGGACGAGTCGCAGTGAGTAAGTATATATCCTGCTGAGAACATTCCCACATGTATATATCCTGCTGAGAACATTCCTACATGTATATATCCTGCTGAGAACATTCCTACATGTACATATCCTGCTGAGAACATTCCTACATGTATGTATCCTGCTGAGAACATTCCTACGTGTATATATCCTGCTGAAAACATTCTTACATGTATATATCCTGCTGAGAGCATTCCTACATGTATATATCCTACTGAGAACATTCCTACATGTAAATATCCTGCTTACAACATTCCTACATGTATATATCCTGCTTATAACATTCCTACATGCACATATCCTGCTGAGAACATTCCTACATGTATATATCCTGCTTATAACATTCCTACATGTATATATCCTGCTTATAACATTCCTACATGTTTATATCCTGGTGAGAAAATTCCTACATGTATGTATCCTGCTTATAACATTCCTACATGTATGTATCCTGCTTATAACATTCCTACATGTATATATCCTGCTTATAACATTCCTACATGTTTATATCCTGGTGAGAAAATTCCTACATGTATGTATCCTGCTGAGAACAATCCTAAGTGTATATATCCTGCTGAGAACATTCCTACATGTATATATCCTGCTTATTACATTCCTACATGTATAAATCGTGCTGAGAACATCCTACATGTATATATCGCACTGAGAACATTCCGACATGTATGTATCCTGCTGAGAACTTTCCTGCATGTATATATCGTGCTGAGAACATTCCTACATGTATATATCCTGCTGAGAACATTCCTACATGTATATATCCTGCTGAGAACATTCCTAGGTGTGGTGCCGTGAACCTCGTCTCTAAGAACCTGAGGTAACCTGACCTGCACATTTAGGAACGTAGGTCAACAAGTACGTGAGGCCCTGATCAACTCACATGAAAACTAGAGAATTTATGTTAAATATATGCATTTGAATTGTGTCATAAATAACCAAAGAAAGCTACAGGACTGTGTGGCCTGTTTTGTGTTGGTCAGAAGAATGGAAGAAAACAACAGACACAAATTAAAAAGCGAAAATCTGCCAGAGGATAAAGCAAAGGCGGAGATGCCATGACGTCATTATCCAGCATAATGCAATCATTTGCAATTATTTTAGTACAGCAGAGTTTGAGGAGCCAAGTTTAAGTGAGACAAGAAAATGCTAGAAGGATGGATGGAGGAAATATAAAAATATTGCATGATAAATAAACTAGCAGACAGTGATAGGAAGTTAGTTTTGTTCCATTCTTCAAAGGGGGCGGTGTCTAAATACATAAAGAGGCTATTAGAAAATGAGCCTAATGGACCCTTTGATAGTCTGAAGACTAAACATAAAAAGGAGATTTGGAAAAGTCAAAGACAGCATTATTCTCTGCAATGTTTAAATACAATAAAGCAAGAACAAGATGAATTTATACGGATGCTAGCAGAAAGAATTTTAAAACTTGCAAAGTTTCCATTTGAAGATCAGAATTTATAATTAAAAGTAATACAAATCTCTCTCTCTCTCTCTCTCTCTCTCTCTCTGAACCTTAAGTGCCCAGGGAACATGGGGCTTCCGCAAGGGTTTTCCACAAATACCTGTCCTTCGCATTTTTTCTGCTCTTACCCAGGTGAGCCCTTTATTGCTCAACATCATTTCTGTTGTTCTTCTCCTCCATGGCTCTTGACATGGAGAATACAAATCTAGTTAGTTATATAGCTGAAGGTTAGAATATTCCTACATGTATATAATCTCCAGAGAACATTCCTACATGTATGTATCCTGCTGAGAACATTTCTACATGTATATATCTTGCTATGAACATTCCTACATGCACATATCTTGCTGAGAACATTCCTACATGTATATATTCTGCTGAAAACATTCCTACATGCATATATCCTGCTCAGAACATTTTTACATGTATTTATCTTGCTGGGAACATTCATACATGTATGTATCCTGCTGAAAACATTTCTACGTGTATATATCTTTTTGAGAACATTCTTACATGTATATATAATGTTGAGAGCATTCCTACATGTTTATATCCTACTGAGAACATTCGTGCATGTATATATTCTTTTGAGAACATTCATACACGTATATATCCTTCTGAGAACATTCCTACATGTAAATATCCTGCTTACAACATTCCTACATGTATATGTCCTGCTGAGAACATTCCTACATGTATATATCCTACTTATAACATTCCTGCATGTATTTACCCTGCTTATAACATTCCTACATGTTTATATCCTGTTGAGAAAATTCCTACATGTATGTTTCCTCCTGAAAAAATTCCTACACGTATATATCCTGCTGAGAACATTCTTACATGTATACATCCTGCTGAGAACATTCCTTGGTGTGGTGCCGTGAACCTCGTCTCTAAGAACCTGAGGTAACCTGACCTGCACATTTAGGAAAGTAGGTCAACAAGTACGTGAGGCCCTGATCAACTCACATAAACACTGGAGAATTTATGTTAAATATATGCATTTGAATTGTGTCATAAATAACCAAAGAAAGCTACAGGACTGTGTGGCCTGTTTTGTGTTGGTCAGAAGAATGGCAGAAAACAACCACAAGAATTAAGAAGGGAAAATCTGCCAGGGGATAAAGCAAAGGCGGAGATGCCATGACGTCATTATCCAGCATAATGCAATCATTTGCAATTATTTTAGTACAGCAGAGTTTGAGGAGCCAAGTTTAAGTGAGACAAGAAAATGCTAGAAGGATGGATGGAGGAAATATAAAAATATTGCATGATAAATAAACTGGCAGACAGTGATAGGAAGTTAGTTTTGTTCCATTCTTCAAAGGGGGCGGTGTCTGAATACATAAAGTCTCTTTTCATATATTATATTTCATATATTTCTATATTAGAAAATGAGCCTAATGGACCCTTTGATAGTCTGAAGACTAAACATAAAAAGGAGATTTGGAAAAGTCAAAGACAGCATTATTCTCTGCAATGTTTAAATACAATAAAGCAAGAACAAGATGAATTTATACGGATGCTA
Source organism: Achatina immaculata (assembly GCA_009760885.1). Lineage (NCBI taxonomy): Eukaryota > Metazoa > Mollusca > Gastropoda > Stylommatophora > Achatinidae > Lissachatina > Lissachatina immaculata. The sequence continues at coordinate 45,357,910 of CM019698.1, forward strand.
GCAGAAAGAATTTTAAAACTTGCAAAGTTTCCATTTGAAGATCAGAATTTATAATTAAAAGTAATACAAATCTCTCTCTCTCTGAACCTTAAGTGCCCAGGGAACATGGGGCTTCCGCAAGGGTTTTCCACAAATACCTGTCCTTCGCATTTTTTCTGCTCTTACCCAGGTGAGCCCTTTATTGCTCAACATCATTTCTGTTGTTCTTCTCCTCCATGGCTCTTGACATGGAGAATACAAATCTAGTTAGTTATATAGCTGAAGGTCAGAACATTCCCAATGGTATATATCCTGCTGAGAAAATTCCTACGTGTATATATCCTGATGAGAACATTCCTACATGTATATATCCTTGTGAGAACATTCCTACATGTATATATCCTGCTGAGAATATTCCTGCATGTATATTTCCTGCTGAAAACATTCCTACATATATTTATCCTTCCGAGAACATTCCTACAAGTATATAACCTGCTGAGAACATTCCTACATGTATGTATTCTGCAAAGAACATTCCTACATGTGTGTATCCTGGTGAGAACATTTTTACATGTATATATCCTGGTTAGAATATTCCTACATGTATATAATCTCCAGAGAACATTCCTACATGTATGTATCCTGCTGAGAACATTTCTACATGTATATATCTTGCTATGAACATTCCTACATGCACATATCTTGCTGAGAACATTCCTACATGTATATATTCTGCTGAAAACATTCCTACATGCATATATCCTGCTCAGAACATTTTTACATGTATTTATCTTGCTGGGAACATTCATACATGTATGTATCCTGCTGAAAACATTTCTACGTGTATATATCTTTTTGAGAACATTCTTACATGTATATATAATGTTGAGAGCATTCCTACATGTTTATATCCTACTGAGAACATTCGTGCATGTATATATTCTTTTGAGAACATTCATACACGTATATATCCTTCTGAGAACATTCCTACATGTAAATATCCTGCTTACAACATTCCTACATGTATATGTCCTGCTGAGAACATTCCTACATGTATATATCCTACTTATAACATTCCTGCATGTATTTACCCTGCTTATAACATTCCTACATGTTTATATCCTGTTGAGAAAATTCCTACATGTATGTTTCCTCCTGAAAAAATTCCTACACGTATATATCCTGCTGAGAACATTCTTACATGTATACATCCTGCTGAGAACATTCCTTGGTGTGGTGCCGTGAACCTCGTCTCTAAGAACCTGAGGTAACCTGACCTGCACATTTAGGAAAGTAGGTCAACAAGTACGTGAGGCCCTGATCAACTCACATAAACACTGGAGAATTTATGTTAAATATATGCATTTGAATTGTGTCATAAATAACCAAAGAAAGCTACAGGACTGAGTGGCCGGTTTAGTGTTGGTCAGAAGAATGGCAGAAAACAAAAATTAAAAAGGGAAAATCTGACAGAAGATAAAGCAAAGGGGGGACGTCATGACGTCATTATCCAGCATGATGCAAGCATTTTCAATTATTTTAGCACAGCAGAGTTTGAGGAGCCAAGTTTAAGTGAGACAAGAAAATGCTGGAAGGATGGATGGAGGAAATATACAAATATTGCATGATAAATAAACTGGCAGACAGTGATAGGAAGTTAGTTTTGTTCCATTCTTCAAAGGGGGCGGTGTCTGAATACATAAAGTCTCTTTTCATATATTATATTTCATATATTTCTATATTAGAAAATGAACCTAATGAACCTTTTGATAGTCTGAAGACTAAACATAACAAGGAAATATGGAAAAGTCAAAGACAGTCATTATTCTCTGTCGTGTTTAAATACAATAAGGCAAGAACAAGATGAATTTATACGGAAGCTAGCAGAAAGAATTTTAAAACTTGCAAAGTGTCCATTTGAAGATCAGAATATATAATTAAAAGTAATACAAATCTCCCTCTCTCTGAACCTTAAGTGCCCAGGGAACATGGGGCTTCCGCAAGGGTTTTCCACAAATGCCTGTCCTTCGCATTTTTTCTGCTCTTGCCCAGGTGAGCCCTCTATTGCTCAATATCCTTTCTGTTGTTCTTCTCCTCCATGTCTCTTGACATGGAGAATACAAATCTAGTTAGTTATATAGCTAAAGGTCAGAACAAACAATTACAAGTAATACAAAATCAGTTAGTTTGATACTTGAAGGTCGGAACATACAAGTACAAGTAATACAAAACCATGTAGTTGGGTACCTGAAGGTCAGAACATGCAAGTAATACAAAACCATGTAGTTGGGTACCTGAAGGTCAGAACATGCAAGTAATACAAAACCATGTAGTTGGGTACCTGAAGGTCAGAACATGCAAGTAATACAAAACCATGTAGTTGGGTACCTGAAGGTCAGAACATGCAAGTAATACAAAACCATGTAGTTGGGTACCTGAAGGTCAGAACATGCAAGTAATACAAAACCATGTAGTTGGGTACCTGAAGGTCAGAACATGCAAGTAATACAAAACCATGTAGTTGGGTACCTGAAGGTCAGAACATACAAGTACAAGTAATACAAAACCAGTTAGTTTGATATCTGAAGGTCAGAACATACAATTACAAGTAATACAAAATCAGTTATTTGGATACCTGAGAGACCCAGTTAAAAGCACCTCTATAAAAATGAAGTTAGTAAGAGATTGTCCCCAATAATTCGAGAAAGCAGTATAGATTGCAGTCGATGAAGAGACATTAAGTTTTCGCCTAAACATAAGAACATGGAAAGGGATGGTGACAGAAAACAGAAAGAAGAATCAAGTGAAGTTGACATGATGCAAGAAAAAGACACAAAAGACACTTATAGGGATGAACCTAATGACCGAATGCATTATGAAACTACTACGAGGTTCAAGAGAGCTACCCGAGGTCAACATGGAGCTAGTCGTCGGGACAGACAGAACTACTCCGTAATGTGTTCGTGAAAAACCAAACCACATTGTAAAGTTTTGCAGAACAATGGTAGACAGTGATACAGAGAAATGACAGATTCGAAAGATCCAGGCGTGGGTCTTGCTGTATTAGCTGTCAAAGAAAATAATTAGAAGGGCACAGTGTACAAAGGGAAATATCATAGAAACGAGTGTTGGGAACTCATACATGAACCGAAGAGCGTTTCTTGCATCAGCGGAGTCATCAGATAAGAGCAGAGAAAAAAACAAGAGCAAGGTTCAGCAAGTACGGTTTTGGTACAGACTTCACAGAGTAAGATTCATACATTGATAGATACCGGGTCAGAAATAAGTCTTTGTCGATACAATGTCTGGAAAACGTTAAAGAAGGACCATTATGATATATACAAAAACAATATAAAGTTGCACTCAGTCAGTTGGGGGGGGGGGCTAATGTGTGTATCAACTTTATCATTCCAGACAAGACATTTACCGTTGTCTCACTCTCTCTATGTAGTAACAGGAGTGAGCAGACCCCTCATTCTGGGTCAAGACTTCCTGCAGAGTAGGGGAGCAAACATTGATTTCAGATCCAGAAAACTTGGACCGGAGCAGCAAGTAAGAGAAGTTCTACGAAGAGCATGTGAGCTAACACTGACACCACCATCCATAAACATCAAACCTTGTATAAAGAAAGAAGCTTACACATATCTGGAGGGCAGAGATATCTGAAACACAAATATCACCAGAGGATAGAAGAGCCAGGTGTTTATGTAGTAGATGAAATAGTCACACTGGGAAATAAATGAGTGGATCCTTCAGCGAGGTGAACACAAACAACCAAAAATGAACAATGGACGAAACTCAAAAGCTCACAGAGTTACTTAAACGATTGCAGGTTGATGAGAAATATATAACTCCCATTCAAGAACTAATTAGAAGAAACAGTGACATATTTGCCTTGTCGGAACTAGACCTAGGCGGAACTAAAACATTAAGAATTCACATAGACACTGGTAACAACACCCCGCCCCCCTCCAGTTTGTATGAAACCCAACTAAACCTCTCTCAAATACATAGAAATAGTGGGAAAAGCTATTCATGACATGTCACAGGCAGGAGTGATTTGGCCATCACCTCTAATCCAGAAGGATGGAGCATATCGTTGTGATTTCAGGGATTTCAACGCAATCACCAAACATATCTCCTACATGATGCCAGATACAGAAGATATTTTGACCCAGCTAAGCGTAGCCAAGTGGTTCACCACCTAGATGCAAAAGCTGGTTACTGGTGTATTCCAGTGGACGAAGACTCACAAGAAAAGACCAGTTTCTCTCCTGCCAATTTTGAAAGATTGTTTTTTCAAAAAGTGTCATTTCGAATCCGTAATGCTCCAGCTAAGTTTGCGACATTAATGGATTAAGTCTTACAAGGTATGTCAAAGTTTGCAGTAACTTTCATTGATGATAATTTGGCTTTTACAAGTACAACTGTTGAGGACCATCTCAACCAGGTACAAGAAGACCCATACTAGCTATTGTGGGAGACATCCCATGCTAGATATCGTGGGAGACATCCCATACTACCTATTGTGGGAGACTTCTATACTAGGTGTCGTGGGAGACAACCAATACTAGCTATTGCAGAAGACATCCCATACTAGATACTGTGGGGTACATCACATGCTAGCTATTGTGGGAGACATCCCATACTAGCTATTGACAGAACTATACACATCATAAAGAAATTCATGGGAGAAGGCGATACACTTGAAAATGTGTTACAACGACAACATAAGACTTTCGCAAAAGTTACAAAACACATTGAAAGAAATATAGAAAGAAGATAGTTCAACTCAATACGACACAACACAGCACAAGACTAAAGAATTGGAAACCCAGTTTACCACGGGTGATTAATAAGTTCTCGGCAGACGGTACAACGGATTATTTGTGGACAACTTTTTGGGTTATTTCTAAACGTAGTCCCCTTCCATGTTTGTGCACTTAGATCAGCGATCCTGGAGCATACGGATCCCTTCTTTGTAAACGTCAGCATCTTGTGGCAGTAGAAGTGGTCTACAACATAAATGACGTCATCATCTGAAGCAAATATGCGACCACTGAGCTCTTTTTTTGTTTTAGTTTGGTAAACAGGTAATAGTCCGAAGATTCCAAATCTGGATAAATTGATGATGTTCAAGAAGCTGGAAGCCGTATTCATGAACAGCAGCAATTGCCATGTCCGACTTACGAACTACAGCATTGTCTTGATGAAATATGACTCCTCTGGTCAAACGAACTAGAGCATTGTCTTGATCAAAGATGACTCCTCTGGTCAAACGAACTAGAGCACTGTCTTGATGAAAGATGACTCCTCTGGTCAAACGAACTACAGCATTGTCTTGATGAAAGATGACTCCTCTGGTCAATTTCCTTCGCTGATTTTTTTTTCTATTTGATCAGCAGTTGCTTCACAAAATTAACGTAATAGGCCCCGGTGACTGTTCTGCCTTTTTGAAGTTATTCTACCAATAGCACACCTTCGGAATCCCAAAAGATGGAAGGCATCACTTTGCCTGCACAGAACCACTCTTTCTTCTTTGGAGGTGGAGATCCGTGATGTTTCCACTGCTTTGACTGTTCTTTGGTTTCTGGTTGAAAATGATGAACCAAAGTCTCATCAACTGTCACAAATTTCTGAAGAAATATTTCAGGATCTGCAGAAAAATGGTCATGATTGTCTCTTGACGTGTTGAGACACTGTTGTGTGTGGTCAAGCTCAAGAAATTTCCGGATCCATTGACCAGAGACCTTTGTCGTTTGAAGATCGTTGTGAATAATGGCATGAACACGTTCCTGAGAGATGCACAACTCAGTAGCAATGTACCAATAAGTTAGTCGTCTAACGTGTCATGGTGGTTTCATCCGTGGTTAATGTTCTTGATCATCCTGGGCGGGGATCATCTTCCAGACTCTCCCTGCTATGTTTGAATTGAGTTGCCCATTACTTCACTGTGCTGTAAGTATTGACATTCTCCCATAGAGTGTCCACCATATCTTTATGAACCTCCTTCGAAGATAAGCCCTTGAATCAGAGGTAGCGAATGGCTGCTCGATGAACATTTTTTTCCATTTTCTCAATTTCTGCCAGACCTTACCTCGTCAGTAGCCTGTAAATAATGTGTTGCAGATATTTTCTTGAAACCTGGTGTTTGATATTACATTAATCTGATCTACAAATACACATAATATCAACTGTGTGTTTCAAGTATTTATACCTTATGATGAGAACTTATCAATCACACCTCGTACTTTAAAAATCACAATATGTTCTCAAAACGTGACAATAAGTCGAAACTAGTTTATTTTATCATCGAAGTACTGAGTCCTGTAGCTTTTAAATTTT
>CM019698.1:45364333-45380703 GCA_009760885.1 Achatina immaculata
TATTGAAGATACACTGAAAGACAATAAAAGGTGGGCATCTAAAGCTTTTCAAAAACTAAAACAACTAAAGAAGCTTTGGAGAGGAAAAGGTAGAACTAGAAAAATAAGGTTTTAAAGGGCATGCGTATTTGCATGGTAACATATGTCTGTGAGACCTAGACACCTAACAATACAGCTGAGGAACATATGCCTGTAATACCTTGGCACTTAACAAAACAGCTGAGCAACATATGCCTGTGATACTTGGGCACTTAACAAAACAGCTGACCAACATGTAAAAGCCAATGAATGTAAAAGATACATAAAATTTACTCAAATATCGTGGCCACAAAAAAAGAACACATTAACCATGCTACTGGAACTTTATATTGAAAAAGGTTGGCTAGTAAAGAGGATAAAACAGAGAAAAGTTAAATATTTTTGACACATTAAACGTCATTAGAACTTAGAGAAGACTGTCTTGGAAGTATACATACTAGGAAAAAGAAAGAGAGGAAAACTACGGCAAAAATGGCTGCAAGACATCGTTGATAATCTGCAAATGGTGCATCAGAGAGCAGGACATCTTGCTTACAACCGAGAAGCCTACAGGAGAGCTTTTAGGGAGGCAAAGCTCTGCGAGTTACAACCAAATTACTGACTGACTGAGGAAGTAAGTAATTTAATGCTCAAAATGCTCTATGTATATTGTTAAAATGCATATTCAAAACATTCATTCGAAAGTATCACTTATTTATTAATATACTTTTCACAACATCTATAACACAACATCTATAACTTGTTCCGATTTAAAATGTACATCACGTTATGCACGCGTATTTATACGTACATAAAAATTCTCAAAAGTTCTTAGGCGTATGGTGAAGTTTTTCTGTTATTTCTACAACTAACTAGGAAATATCTGAAAGACATCAGAAATACATGTATCGATACTTACATACATCTACACTAAATTATATACTTACACATGAATTTAAACATTTACACTTATTAATGTATGCTAGTTTTAATTTTAAGATATAATTTTAAATGTCCAAACAATACGTTGTTCCTAATGATTTTCCAAATGTTTGGTTAACTTAGGAAACATTTAGTACCGTTTTCTTCACGAAATGATTGTTTTAAAATTTCGAAATATTTTCATTAATTGTTTTTGAGTTATTTTTTTTTCTAAATTTTCATTCATTAATCAATATTATTAATTAAGCTAATATTAAGATAAAATAATTTAAGATACAATTTATAAGCTTTAAATCTAAGATTATTGAAAATTTGCACACTTTACCTGACACAATAATTCTTTCATCCCATGCAGTAATACTTACAGTTTTATCCAGAACTAGAAACTCTGTTAGCTTCTCTCGTTTAATTAATTCATGTTTTGTTCCAGCTTTTAATGTTTACACGAAATATACGCATTAGACAGACAGACATATAGACAAGCATACAGATAGACAGACAGACATGAAGGCAGACAGACAGACAGATAGATAGATAGATAGATAGATAGATAGATAGATAGATAGATAGATAGATAGATAGATAGATAGATAGATAGATAGATAGATAGATAGACATATAGACAGATAGACAGATAGACAGACAGATAGATAGATAGAAGGAATGAATGAATAATCTTTATTTTTAAAGGGTAAAAATATTGGGCACATAGGCCCGTCTTACATTCTACCCTTCATCACTCCATCTTTCATTCTTCCCATACACTCGGTTTAATACAAATATATAAATTAAATTAGGAAAAAAAAACACACCAAAAGAGTGTAAGATTTAACTATTGCATTCAAAGTAAAAGATAAGAAGTAATTAACCTTATAACATAGCTCTCACGCACACATACACACAAAGAGATATGGATAAAATAAATACATTTTAAATACAGGTCTTCGAACATGTTTTTTATCAAACATTAAAATAATTTCTAACAATATCTAACAAGTTACTTTTCGAACTATGTCATTTTAGTACTTGACGGTTGGCGAGTCATGGGTTGAGAGAGTGCTGGTTATTCTATAACGGCATATAATAACAAGCAAGTAAATAATGGAACAAGTTTGAGTTAAAGGATGAAGTATTACCAATGGATTTTAAATGGTAGAGGAGGGTGTTCCAGAGCTGTACTGCAGAGTATGTAAAGCTTTTCTTGTACAGATCATTCCTGGGTTTAGGAAGAGGACAGTTTTTTAAACGCTGGCTATGTTTAGTTATATACGTAAACAGTGACCACAAGTAAGGCGGAACATTGTGCGACAGATGTGTGAACAAACTTTACTTTGTTAAAAATGGTTCTATATTTGAGGGATATAATTTTGAGTTGTTTGTATTGATCTACAATCTGTACTGGGTGTTTGTCACAAACCAGATTTAATGCTCCCTTGTGAAGTGAGTGGAGCCTTTTTGTGTATGAGACTGAGAATCCATCCCAGATTGTATAACAATAATCGACGTGTGTTTGTATGTGTGATATGTAGTGTATCTTTCTTCTGTCTTTGTCGATAAAGTGTTTTAATTTGACTAATTGGTAAACTTTCTGTGCAATCAAGTTTGTTGTGTACGTGAGAATTCCAAGTTAAATGCTGATCAATTATGAGTCCTAGAGTTTTATGTTCACGGACATTTTCTATTGCCTTAGTCCCAGCACAAAGCGGTAGTGGTTTCTGTTGAATTCTGCAGTTTATGTCTTGTAGTGATGAGCATGGATTGTGTTTTGTTGATGTTTATCAGCATACCATTTTTATTACTCCATTTAATCAAACTGTTTATATCATTTTGGAGCGTTGTCTGTAGTTTATTGATGTCATAATCACTATTGTAAACAAAACAGTCATCAGCAAAAAGATCACATGAAAAGTGCTTTAAATTTAGTGGTAAATCATTAATATAGGTACCAAAATAAGAGGACCAAGAATGGAGCCTTTAGGAGTACCAGTATCAACCATAGACGAGCCAGATATTTTGTTTCTAAAGTAAACTACTTGTTTTCTACCTGAGAGAAAAGATGTAATAACTGTTGTTAGGTCGGGGTGTAATCTATAATTTTCCAGCTTTTTTTCAAGAATTTCATGATCAATCATATCGAAGGATTTTTTAAATCAACAAAGATTGAATCACACAATTTGTCATCACTTATATCAGACAGCCAGCTTTCTCTCATTTTAGTTAATGCTGTGTGGCTGGAGTAATTTGGTCTAAACCTGACCTACTGTTTATTAGTAGATTGTTTTCTTGTATGTGTAGCAGTGTTAACTTTTGTGTATGCTTTTCAAGAGGTTTAGATAGTGATGACAAAATGGACATGGGTCTATAGTTTGAGAGGTCACTAGTCTGTCCAGATTTAAAAAGAGGAAAAACTTTGGTGAGTTTAAAAGTGTCAGAGAAATAATGTTTGTCAGTGCACAAAATGTATAAATATGTTAGTGTGTCTCTGATAACTGGTGCAGCGTAGCGTAGTATCTTGTTACTAATGTCATCACATCCTACTGAGTTAGTGTTCTTTTAGGACCGGATGTAGTTACAAATATATATATTTGTATGTACATACACACATAAATGCATATACATATATACTTACATATTTTTGTTTTTTTTTTGTTGTTATAGCAACATATAAACATTTTCTCCCTAAAAGATCTATTTTTCTTTTTTTTCCCTTATTTTGAAACGAAAATACAGAAAGTAAGCATTTCAATGTATGTAATAGAACGATCTAATACATTTTTATTTATTTAAATAATTAACGTACTGTTTATTTGAACGCTGTCTCGACCAGATCTTTACTCTCAGAATAATACTTGAAGAACATATTAAAAAGCAGAAACCATCAATACTGAATTTCATAGATTTTAAGAAGGCATTTGATAGCATACACAGAGATTCATTATGGAGAATTTTATGTCTATATGGAATACCATCTAAAATTGTCAACATCATTAAGGACTTATACAATGGATATGGTTGTGCAGTCAAGACAGAAGAAGGGATGAGTGAATGGTTCCAGATTGAAACAGGCGTGAAACAAGGATGTATACTGTCTCCTTTACTTTTTGGGATTACAATAGACTTCATAATGAAAAAATGCTGCACAGGTAACACAGGTATTGACTGGGTACATGGGACCCAACTAGAAGATCTTGATTTTGCTGATGACATAACTCTTATCAGTAATAATGTGAATTCCATGCAAGAAAAAACAGATAGCCTGTCTTCACTGGCTAGCAAAATAGGACTTGAAATTAACAAGGACAAAACAAAAATAATGAAAATTCCCATCAATCAAAATGGAAAAATACACATAGAAGGGACAGATATTGAAGAAGTCAATCAATTTGCATACCTTGGCAGCTACATAGACCAGGATGGTGACACTAGAAAGGAAGTTAGGATCAGAATTGCAAAAGCAGCATCAATCTTCAAGAATCTTGAGAACATATGGAATTCAAAAGTTATAAGCACAAAAACCAAGTTAAGACTATTCAATTCAAATGTAATATCCACCCTCATTTATGCATGCGAAAGCTGGAAAACAACTAAAGAAATAGAAAAGAAATTAGACTCTTTTGAAAACAAATGCCTAAGGAAAATACTCGGCATCAAGTGGAATGAATTCAAGAACAATGCAGAGATAAGACAGATGACTGAACAACAACCAGTCTCATGGGTGATCAGGAAAAGGAGATGGACATATGTTCGTCACTTGATGAGAAGAAATGATCAGAGAATCCCAAAACAAGCTATCAAGTGGAACACAACAGGCCGAAGAAAAAGGGGCAGACCGCGTGAAACTCTGAAGAGGACATTATTAAGAGAGGCCAAGTTAACAGGCATAAAATCCTTTGTTGAGGTTGAAAGACTCGCCGAAGACAGGAAAAATTGGCGAACTACTTTGCGAGCCCTATGTGACGTCTAACGGCACGGGAAGGATATAAGATATATAAGATATTATTTGAACAGATCGGGCTTGCTTAACTGAATGGTTAAGTGATCTAGCTAGAAATCCAATGGCACTAAGATCAGACATGATACTGAGCTTATCACACGTTCTTGTGTGAAGATCTTGGATAACGCCCTTAGCACCGTTTCATCAGTATGCTTTAACTTTTAATTTTAGTTACAGTTGGCAATAGTTAACAGTCGGTCTTTTTCAATTCATACAACAAAATCAGCGACTAACTAACAAGCCATGAGTACCAAACAAACAGCACTTAAAACTAGACAAATTCAACAGTTTCATTTGGAAGTTGGAATAGGAATACACATGCATAAAGCTGGCGAAATCACTCATCCCTAGTCCGAAAATTCACATGAGTGGTCTTCAAACAACAAACATGTCAGTATCGCAGGTGGCCACCGTTCGCTGTCAGACATTCGACGTACCGTTGCCTCATCGAGTTAACCAGGGTTGTTAGGACATTCTGTGGAATGGCCTGCCACTCTTGTTGAAGGAAAAGGGTCAGTTGGGTGACATAAACAGACAGAGGATGATTTGTCGAAACCTCCCTGCCTGGGACATCCGAAATGCACTGTGGAAAATCTGAAGATGGCATGGCCTCCCCCATAAGATAGTGAATGTAATCAAAGCACTATATGATAGTTTGCAGTGCAAAGTGATCTGTGGAGAACATAAATCCAGTAGCTTTAGGTTACAAACAGAAGTGAAGCAGGGATGTGTTCTATCACTAACATTATTTATCTTGACAATAGACTATTTAATGAAGGAGGCAGCATTATACAAACTCAGAGGATTACAATGGACCCTTGACACAGTGCTGGGGGACCTGACTTTGAGGACAACATTTGTCTACTATCAAGCAGCCACAAAGATATGTAAGATAAAATAAACAAACTAACTCAGAGTGCAAAAAACATAGGACTAAAGATCAACGTAGGAAAGACAAAGTTAATGAAGCAAAATGTAAAAAACAGAAATCTCCTTAGAGTAGATAGCAAGTTAGTGGAGGAGGTTAACGAATTTGTATACATTAGCAATAGAGTAGTAGAAAATGGAGACAGCACAGAGGACATAAACAGCAGACTTACTAGAGCAAACCAGGCTTTTGCAGTGCTGCAGACTATATGGAATGTTTAAAAAATAAGCATGAAGACGAAAATCAGGATATATAAGAACTGAGTTCTAAGTGACTACTCTATGGATGTGAATGCTGGTAAATCAACAAAACTATAGAAAACAAGCTGAATTCTTTCCAGACTAAATGTTTACAAAGAAGGATATAGTGATCAAAACCGCAAGGAATAACATCTTGTTGGTAGAAATGCAGATGAAGTCACTGATAGCAATTATTGAGGAAAGACGCTGGCGATGGTTGGGACATGTGCTCCGAATGACTGACATCTCACTACCAAAAAATCACTAAGATGGATCACACAGGGGAACAGAATTAAGGGTAGACCAAAATACACATGGAAAAGAACATCAGAGAGGATGTTGAGCACTACAGGGCTCAACTGGGCAAAAGCAGAAAAAAGGCAAATGACAGGCATTTGTGGAAAACCCTTTTTGAAGTCCCATGTGCTCTGGGCACTAAAAGTTCGGAGAGAGAGAGAGAGAGGAGAGAGAGAGAGAGATTTGAATATGTCTCTGACTTAACTTTTGTCCAGTGGTATATATTTGAATGTGTAACCGATTTTTCTTTTGTCCAGTAGTATATATCTGACAGTGTCACAGACTTAACCTTTGTCCAGTAGTATATATTTGATGGTGGCACCGACTTAACTTTTGCCTCTCTCTCTGAACTTTAAGTGACCAGGGCACATGGTTCTACCGCAAGGGTTTTTCACAAATGCCTGTCCTTTGCCTTTTTTCTGCTCTTGCCCAGGTGATCCCTCTAATGCTCAACGTCCTCTCTGTTGCTCTTCTCCATGTCTCTTTTGGTCTACTATTAGATAACCTTAAGTGCCCAGAACAAATGGGGCTTCCGCAAGGGTTTTCCACAAATTTCTGTCGTCTGCCTTCTTTTTCTGCTCTTGCCCAGGTGAGCCCTCTATTGCTTAACATTCTATCTGTTGCTCTTCTCCATGTCTCTTTTGGTCTATCCTTACTTCCGTTTCCCTCTGATTTCCATCTTAGTGCTATTTTTGATAGTGAGATGTCAGTCATTCGGAGCACATGTCCCAACCATCGCCAGCGTCTTTTCTCAATAGTTGCTGTCAATGGTTTCATCTGCATTTCTGCCAACAAGATGTTATTTTTTTTATGGTGTTTGGCCAACATATATATTTTTATATCTTGGTAGTAGAGCTTCTGTCTAGTAGTATATATTTGACGGTGTCACCGACTTAACTTTTGTCTAGTAGTATATACTTGACAGTGTCACCGACTTAACTTTTGTCTAGTAGTATATACTTGACGGTGTCACCGACTTAACTTCTGTCTAGTAGCATATATTTGACGGTGTCACCGACTTAACTTTTGTCTAGCAGTATATACTTGACGGTGTCACCGACTTAACTTTTGTCTAGTAGTATATACTTGACGGTGTCACCGACTTAACTTCATGCTCTTCTTCTAGTTTCAACTTCTTAGCTTACGTCATGACCGTAAGAAAACGTTTTACACGTCCAGACAATATATTTCTTTTTTATTTCTCTTAAAACTTTTTCTGTCTTTTCTCTTCGAAATCACTTTCACATTTTTTTCAAGCACTCCTACGCTGTCTTTATTTCCTCATACTTTTGCTTCCTCTTTTCTGGTAACTCCACCCACGCCGCCTCTCGTCTCCTTGCCAATATCTCTCCCATTTTTTCAAATATTCTCGCCAACTGTTTTCCTTACTATCTGTGTCCTTGAACTGAACTTTACTAACTAAATTGTCACTTTTTACAACATATCATGTTTGGAAAAATACACATGATACATAACAAAATAGTCTATCATGGAGTATTTACCTTGTGGAGGTTTTAATTTTTTTTTTAAATCACGGCTTTAATAACGGTTGTTAACTTATGCTGCTATGACAATAGTAACTGTACCATATTTTAAACTTAGTGCCATGATACCCTCACAGTACCATATTTTAAACTTAGCTTGTGCTTAAGTTACAATTATGAATGAGGTAAGGAAGGGATATGTCCAAAAACCAGCTGTTTCAGCAATTACATGGGCTAATGTACTACCGTACATGGTCCAACTATGTCCTACGACCGAAATTTCAGGTTACACCTCTACAGAATACTGTATGCCAGTTTGGCATCATGTTACATATACGACACCGTTACGTCAAATTGAGTTACACTTTATCAAGTTGGCTATTAAATACATGAACGTTTTATTACTCAAACTACGTAGATCATGATTGTCACATATACATTACATGACACAGAATATACAACGCATATAATAAAATATAAAGCAGGCATGATATCAATATAATGCATTAACTTCTAACTAACATAACTAAACAGCCAGATAACCGGGGCATCGTAATATTCGTTGTCTACACTTTCTCTAACATTCCTCATTATATTTTCATTACACCAATACGTAACTTCTATGCACATCTGACGGGCCCCTTGTTTTATGTCAAACCAAGTTGTTGTTTCACCATTTATTCTTACTGCTGCCTGTTACAACAGTTATATTAAGTGTATCACATGTGTTGGAAATCCCATTTTTTATATTACTTCCTAAATACAAATGTATAAATACACCAATACTGAAGAAATTAACAGTCCTTTATGTTCCTTCTTTACTGTTAATAATAACAAGAAACGTCTAAGTATTGGCATAATACTAATATAATGTGCTAACGAATTAATTTTCTACCTTACTATTATTTTGTTACGGTATTATGTAGAACTAGAATTGATATTTATTACTCACATTTCTTTTGCTAAACTCTCAATCTAGTTTGTAATGTGTCCGAGAATTTGTAGAATTATTTTCAAAAGTTCAAAACCTAACAGATAGATGGCCCAAGAGAAAAGAAGGCAGCACTAGAGAAAACCACACAGATAGATAGATGAATGAATGAATTATTTTTTTAAAGGGTAAAGGATTTGGCACGCAGGCCCGTCTTACATTCTGCTTCATCACTCCATCTTTCATTCTTCCCACACACTTGATTTAATACAAGTATATAAATTACATTAAAAAACATATCAAAAGAGTATAAGATTAAAATATTACATTCACAGTAAAAGAGAAGAAGTAATGAACCTAAAAATAGCTCTCACACACGAATAAACGCACACACACATACCTTACATCTTACATCTTACATCTTACATCTTACATCCTTCCCGTACTGTTAAACGTCACATAGGTCTTGCATAGTTGTTTGCTAAGTTTTCCTGTTTTCTGTGAGTTTTTCAACTCCATCAAGGGATGTTATGCAGACTAAGTTGACTTCTCTTCACACTGTATTATTTAGAGTTTCACGTGGTTGGCCTCTATTTCTTCGGCCTGTTGTGCTCCAACTGATAGCTTGTTTTGGTATTCTCTGATTGTTTCTTCTCATCACATGTACTACACATGTCAATCTTATTTTTCAGATTACCCATGAAACAGGTTGTTTGCTCATCTGTCTTATCTCTGCGCTGTTCTTAACTTCGTTCCACTTTATACCATGTATTATTCTAAGGCATTTATTTTTAAAATGGTCTAATTTCCTGTCCGCTTCTTTAGTTGTTTTCCAGCTTTCGCATGCATAAATGAGGGTGGTTATCACATATGAATTGAGTAGTCTTAACTTGGTTTTTGTGCTTATAGCTTCTGAATTTCATATGTTCTCAAGATTTTTGAAGGCCAGTGCTGCTTTCGTAATTCTAATTCTATTTTCTTTCCTGATGTCTCCATCCTGGTCTGTGTATCTCTCAAATTACACAAAATGATTTACTTCATCAACAACTGTTCCTTCTACGTATATTTTTCCTTCTTGATTAATGAGAAGTTTTATTATTTTTATTTTGTCTTTGTTAATTTCAAGACAATAATTCCAAGGCAAGGAAGACAGGGAATCTGTTTTGTCCTACATCGATTTCACATTGTCACTGATAAGATTTATGTCATCTGCAAAATCAAGATTTTCAATTTGGGTCCCATGTACACAATCAGTGCCGATTTGAATATATACATAAACAAAAACATATACATATACAGACATATACATAAACAAAAATACTTTTTCAGTACCGATCTTCTAACATGAATCTTTTAACAATCATTAAAATAATTTTTCACAATATCTAACAAGTTACTTTTCGAACTAGAAGGTCAGACAATAAAGTAATGAGTCTAATTCCAGTAAAAATTATAATAAACAGCTGACATTATAATCTGCAATTTAATAAAAGTCTCTTGTGCAATGATGCAGGGAGTTAACAAACACTGGAACGACCTCTGCAGTTCTTCCGCTGTTATGACCCATTAGATAGACAGACAGACAGACAGACAAGCAGATAGATAGATAGATAGATAGATAGATAGATAGATAGATAGATAGATAGATAGATAGATAGATAGATAGATAGATAGTAAGTAGGTAGTAGAAATTAATGTATGTATTTTCACATTTCTTACATCTTACATCCTTCCTGTGCCGTTAAACGTCACATAGGTCTCATAAGATAGTTCATCAGTTTTTCTTTTTATCGGCGGGCTTTTCAACTTCATCCAGTGTTTTTTTTTTGCCTATTAATTTGGCCTCTCTAAACAATATCCTCTTTAAAGTTTAATGCGGTCTGCCTCTTTTTCTAGGCCTGTTATGGTTCACTCGATAGCTTGATTTTGAGATTTTCTGATCATTTCTTCTTATCACGTGATCAACATATATACATCTCCTTTTCCTGATCACCCATGAGACTGGTTGTTGTTCATTCATCTGTCTTATCTCTCCATTGCTCTTGAATTCGTTCCACTTTATGCTGAGTACTTTCCATAAGCATTTGTTTTCACATTTACATACATAAAAAAATACATGCGCATATATATATATATATATATATATATATATATATATGATACATATATGTATAGACATGCTTACATAAATACACTCATACATATATAATACAAACATTATATTTTATACAGACATGCTTATATAAATACAAAAATGTTCAGAGACGACCATTATTGACATAGTACTAATATAAAGGTAGATGTTACTTTTTCCCCCCAAATGGAAACTTGTTAAAGAAATATATGAATAATATCACTAAATTATTTTCTTTTTGTTTCTCTGGCACTTTTTTGAAAATAAAAATACAGCTTGTAAGTATTTCTTTTCATACTCCTTATAGAATATAAAGATATGGCACACATTAGTTAATTGCTTATTTTACATATTCTTATAAAACAGAGTAATTGCTAGTTGAGAGATTGAGTGGCCAATTTACTATTTCAATATTACTAGCATGAATTCGCAGAAGAGAGAGTGTCTATTTATACACAACACATAGAACCTGGCACTTACCCAGTATCTAAAGTTGGGAAGTTATATGTTAGGAATGTAAATACGCCCAGGAGTGATGCTGAGCACATCATACAGTAACATTGTATATATATATATATAAGAAATGGAGAGATACCATCTAGATATACTGGGCATAATTGAAATGCGATGGCCAGAACCAGGTAAAAGATCGGCGGAAAACAGTAAGTTAATAATACATTCAAGCAAAAATGATGGTAAACTTCGAGATGGGGCAGGTATTATTATATCAAACGTAGCAGCAAAGAGCCTTGTAGAATGGGAACCAGTGAAAAGTCGTATAATAAGAGCACGATACAACCTAAGACACGGAAGAATGACAATAATACAGTGTTATGTACCCAAGAACGATGCAGATGATGATGTGAAAGACGCCTTCTATCACCAGCTACAACAAATCATCAACAAAGTCTCTAAACACGGCATTCTAATTGCTATGGGGGACTTCAATGCTAAGGCAGGAAAAGATAATACCGACGTTGAAAAAGTAATAGTGGAAGAAGGAATTGACATGGTTAATCAGAATGGAGAAAGATTAATTGAAATATGTCTAACAGAGGGCATGTTCATTGGAGGCAAAATATTCCCACACAAAGAGATACATAAAACAACGTGGATATCTCCAGATGATATACTAGAAACCAGATAGATCATTTTTGTATTAGAAAACAATACAGAACATCTATAATAGATGTAAGGGCTTGTAGAGGTGCAGATTTAAACAGTGATCACAACCTGTGTATAGGGAAAATAAAACTAAAATTGAAAAGTCAACACAAGAAATCAGTAAACAGAAAGATAAACAGCCACAGCCTACAAGAATAAAATACTAACAGCAAACAGCAACTTGCCAATCATTCCAAAATACACAGTGAAGTTGAGGAGATAGGTATAGATGAATTATGGAATTCTTACAGCACAGCCATAATAACAGCATCAAAAGCAAGCGCTGGACTGAAAAAAAAAACAAATAGAAAAGCAAGGCTATCAGAAAAAAACATGGAAGTATATACATAAAAAACGAGCATTCAAAATAGACATGCTGAATGCAAAAACAGACCTTGGAAAAGATCTGGTGAAAGCAACATACAAAGAACTAGACAAGAAAGTAAAAAGTTCAGCTAGAAGCGATAAAAGAGAATACATAGACAATATGGCGAAAGAGG
Organism: Achatina immaculata; assembly: GCA_009760885.1. NCBI lineage: Eukaryota > Metazoa > Mollusca > Gastropoda > Stylommatophora > Achatinidae > Lissachatina > Lissachatina immaculata. The sequence continues at coordinate 45,376,965 of CM019698.1, forward strand.
CAGAAAAAAGCAGCAAAACACAGAAGACAGCAAAACCTTATATACTATACAAAAGAGGCTAACAGGTACTATTACATCAAAGAAAGACCAGTCCTTACCAAAACCGGAACTCTATTAACACATGTCATCAAGTGAGAGAAGAAATGATCAGAGAATCCCAAAACAAGCTATCAAGTGGAATAAAACAGGCTAAAGAAAAAGAGGCAGACCGTCCGCGTGGAACTCTGAAGAGGACATTGTTAAGAAAAGCCAAATTAACAGTCATAAAATCCTTTGATGAGGTTGACAGACTCGCAGAAGACAGGAACAATTGGCGAACTACTTTGTGAGCCCTTTGTGACGTTTAACGGGACGGGAATGATATAAAATATTATATATATATATATATACACACACACATAATGTTCCAAAGAAAGAAACGCGACATTACTGTAGTCGTAATGGACACCGAATTTAAAACTTGTATCAACACTGTATTTTGCCGATTTAATGTTTCAATTCTGGCTTGAGTAAACTTTAAAACTTGAACAAAGAAATGATGTTCATTAAATTTGGTTTAGACTTTATTCTTTGCGACTGAGGCCTCCGCTTCAGTAAGGTGTATGACCTCCTGTGCCCTGTATCAGAGAACGACATCTCCTTGACATTGATCCGATTAGCCGTTGGATCTGTTGTTGAGAGATGGCTGGCCACTCTTTCCGCATTGCAAGAGACAACTCAGAGATATGTTTTCGCCACGTCTCGCTGGCGGACTTGTCTGTTCAATTCATCCCATAAGTGTTCTATTGGGTTCATGGCTGATGACATGGATGGCCACGGAATGGCCCGGACCTTGTTGTCAGCGAGGAACTGGGCGGTGAGATGTGTCACATGAGATAGAGCGTTATCATGCTGATAAATCGAACCTGGTGCAGCCAGAAGTGGAAGGACGTGAGGACGAAGAATTTCAGCGACGTATCGTAGGGCATTCAGGCGTCTTTCAGTTTGTAATAGGTCACATCATCCCTTGAAGTTGATCGTCCCCATCACCAGAACTTCTCCGCCTCGATGTGGAGGAGCCTCATCCACGCAGTTCTGGGCATATCAATTCTGCGGTAAACTCATCTCCGTCTATCGTGTCGCTGGAACAGGAAGAATGATTCATCACTAAACCTAACCATTCTCCCATCATTCGCCACGGTAAATTGACGTTGCTGGTTCGCCCATTGCAGTCGGTTCTTGCGATGCCGGTCCGTAAGAACAGAACCTCTTTAGGTGCTAGAGCACAAAGGCGAGCGTCGTACAGTCAGTTCCTGACCGTTTGATTTGAAATTCGACGAGCTGCTATCATTGACTGGACTGTTGAGGACGCAGATGCAAATCGATTCCTGAGGTGACGCAGCCGTATTAAGCGGTTTTCAGCAGAAGTTGTAACTATGAGTGTTCCACTGCGCGGTGGATCTGCAACTGAGCCAGTTTCTTGAAATCGTCTCCAAAGGCGACTAATTGTGCTTCTAAGCACTTTAAATTGTCTGGCCTCTACACTTCCCGCCTGCCCTGTCTGTAAACGTCCAATGAAGATGAGTCGGTGTTCATAAGTGAGATGAGCCATACTTGCGCGCTGAATGTTCAAATGAATTGATGCGAGGAACGTCAATCTTTTATAGACATCCAACAACATGGTCAGTGAGTTTTGAGTTCAGTAAGTGCCACTGGATTCTCGTGAACCTGTCATGAGATATTGTCAAAAATGCTGTTTTGACTAGTGTCGGTTTTCTGTGCTCATGAATCATCTGCTGAGTACAATTCAGATCAGCACGTGAAGTTGATGTCCAAGTGAACGTTTCAAGTAATTTGCCCTTGTCTGATCAGAAAATTTCAGTTTAAATCGCAACATTTTATTTATTGCATTTCTTTATTTGAACAGTAATATGTATATACAATACAGCAAATAGTCAGATTGAAAGAAAAAGATCCATGCAGAAAAGAGAAGGACAAATGAATGTATGGATGGGATGATGGATGAATGGATAAAAGAATAGATAGATAGATAGATAGATAGATAGATAGATAGATAGATAGATAGATAGATAGATAGATAGATAGATAGATATCATTCTTCTTATTTCTTGTTGTATTATTTACTTATACATTTATAGAAAATACAAATTGACAGCCTTCATGCTAGCAAACTCTACCCACTGTGACTTCTCAAATGCTCTTTTATCTTAGTTTAGGAAATTAAAAGTACTATTTTCTGTCTACGTATTGTTTGTCATAAGATCTTAATAACTTTTTTTTTTATTCGCATCTTCTAATTTCTTCTTTTCTGGATTGTTTTTAAAACATTAACGCAGATAGTAAGGACTTTGTTGCTCTCAATATTGTACTTAAGTTCATAAAATAGTCATTCAGTGCATTCAAAAGTTATCATCATCATCATCATGTGCCGTGCCGACTGGCGTTGGCTATTATGCTTCTCCAGAGTATCCGATCCTTCATGCAGGCCATCAGCTCAGTTGGTGATCTCCTCCCACACCATCCCGTCAGGCTGTCCAGTATCATTTCTCTTGGTCTTCCTCTTGATCTTCTTCCTTCTATTTTCAAATCTATTTTGATATTTTCCAATTATATTTTCAATTTCCAATTTCTACTTTCAACTCTAATTTCAAAAGTAGTACTTGGTATTTACATTCTTTTCTCAACATGTATAACTTTTTACGATTTATATTACATTTTTATGCACAATGATACACATTCATGTTTACATTACAGTTCTCAAATATTCTTAGTCTTATGGTTTATTGTTTGAAATGTAATTGTTCTAGTTTTTCTATATCTCAAGTAGGCTAAACGGAAAAGAATACAGAAATGCATACTTCTATACATACACACATATTTAAACTAAATTATTTGTCTACTTAAAAGGAATTTCAAAAGTAACAGCAATTGCTATAGGAAAGTTGTTGTATTCTTTGTGATAAATTTTAAGTATGCAGATAATGACCTGAACGTAATGAGTTTCAAAATTCATGTTTTATTAATCCTTTGTTTACGAAAGGATTAGTAAAAAAATATTGAAAAGAATTCAGCAAAATTCTTTACTGACTATTTTCTTTTTCATATTTATAACGATGAAAACAGCTGGTAAGTTTTCATAACCTGATATGGAGAGACAACAATTTGTGATAACATTTATACATTAAAATATATTATTGAAGATTTGTCGACTAAACACGGCTTTCACTGTTTGAAGTACCAGTAGCACGGTATTATAGAGAACCACCAATGCCATTTCTTTCTCACTTTCATGTACTTTAATGTTGCAAACGTCATAGTCTAGTTTTTAATGTTTATGACGATAAATAGTATTATTTAAAATGTGTATAAGCTGACAGATAGATAACAGAACGAATGAATGAATGAATGATCATTATTTGAAGCGAGTGAAGAATTGGGCGTGCAGGCCGGTATTACATGTTGCCCTTTATCACTCCATCTCTCATTCTTCACATGTACTTGATTTAATAAAGTATACACATTACATTATATATATATATATATATATACACACACACACACTCATGGGCACATAGACACATACACACACGCATATATATATATACGAGGGGAAGTCACTAAGTAATTTGCAAATGCCCTTTACAAAAACCTAAGTGCGACAGTAATTTGAAAACGTTTATTTTTGAACCTACATTAGTCCCCTATTTCTCAACGTAATCGCTACCAACATTGATACATT
>CM019698.1:45380803-45385803 GCA_009760885.1 Achatina immaculata
TTAGAGTTTCAAGTGTTCGACCTATTTTTCTTCGGACTGTTGTGCTCCACTTGATAGCTTGAATGGAGACTCTCTGATTGTTTCTTCACATCACACGACCGACATATGTCCATCTTCTCTTTCTGATCAAACATGAGACAGGTTGTTGTTTGCTCATCTGCCTGATCTCTGCGTTGTTCTTAAATTCATTCCACTTTATATCGATAATTTTGTTCCCCATTTGTTTTCGAAAGAGTCTAATTTCTTGTCTATTTCTTTGGTTGTTTTCCAGTTTTCACATGCATAAATGAGGGTGGATATTAGATGTGAAATGCATAGTCTTAACTTGGTTTGTGTGCTTGTAACTTTTGAATGACATACGTTCTCAAGATTCTTTAAATCAATGCTGCTTTGGCAATTCGAATTCTAACGTCTTGTCTGATGTCATCATTGTGGTCTATATAGCTGCCGAGATATGAAAAATGGTTTACTTCTTCAACAGGTGTTGCTTTTATGTATATTTGCCCTTCATCGTTAATGAGAGCCTTCATTATTTTTGTTGTATCCTTGTTAATTTCAAGTCCTATTTTACGAGTCATTGAAAATAGAGTATCTGTTTTTAGTTGCGTTGATTTCATATTGTCGTTGATAAAAGTTATGCCATATGCAAAATCAAGATCTTCCAGTTACCTCTCACGTACCCGGTCATTGCTCGTTTTACCTTTTTAACATTTTTTCATTATGGAGTCTGGGAAGTAAAGGCAGCGAGGAAAGGAACTGGTCACCCTACCTCATACGCTGATGACCCAGCATAATGAGGTCTCTAACGCTTCACCCCCTACGGCATTTGAAATGCTATGGGACTATCTTTACTTTACTTTAGTCTATGGCAATTCCAAAAAAAGCAAGGGGGATCATATACATCCTTGTTTCACGCCTGTTTCAGTCTGGAACCATTCACTCATTCCTTCGTCTGTGTTGACTGGACAAACATATCCACTGTAGAGGTCATTAATGAGGTTGGCAATTTTAGATGATATTCTATATTTTCTTAAAATCCTCCATAGTGATTCTCTGTATATGCTATCAAATGACTTTTTAAAGTCTATGAAGTTCAGAATTAACAGTCTTTGCTTTTCAATATGTTCTTCAAGTATTATTCTTAGAGTAAAGATCTGGTCAAGACAGCTTCTCCCTTTTCGAAATTCTGCTTGTTCTTCTCTCATTTCAGCATCCACTATATCTTGAATTCTATTCAGAATAACTTTGCAAAATACTTTTGACACAATTGATAGAAAAGTTACTCCTCTCGAGTTGTTGAAATCGCTAATGTTTACTTTTTTCGGTAGTTTAACAATGATTCCTTTTCTCCATTTATAATGTTTTTTCCTTCTTTCCAAATTTTATTGAACATTCTCTGTAGCTGTTTCATATTGTCTATATTAATAGCGTTTAACATTTCTGGTGTTATTTCATCTTCACCTGCAGCTTTGTTGTTAGCCATTATATTCACTGATGTTTCAATTTCGTGCAGTGTAATTTCATCTAGGATTACATTTAGTTGTGGGAATGGTAAATCAGTTCCAAGGTCTATCAGTTCTTTTGGATCTGGTCGATTAAGTATTCATTGGGAGTTTTCGGCCCATCTTTCCTTTTAGTCTTTACTGGATGTTAAAAGTGTGCCAGTTTTGCTAAGAAGGTGGTCTTTCTTTGGATGCAATAGTACCTGTTAGTCTCTTTTGTCTGCTATATAGAGTTTTTCTGTCTCATGTTTTTGCTGCCAGCCTTCTCTGTTTCTTTCATCATTTTATAGCTTCTATCTGAACTTTTTACTCTATTGTGTAGATTGTTTATATGTTGCTTTTATCAAATCGCTTTCAAGACCCATCTTTACTTTCATCGTGGCTAATTTGGCTGCCCGTCTTTCATGTATATACTAGTATAATAAGTTATACTATATATATATATATATACATATACATATATACATACATATACGCATACATAGTTACATATATTTATACATAAGTACATATGTACACAGTTACTAACATACATATACACTTACATACTTTAAATACGTCCTTTTTTCACATGAAATATTTCACTAAAATATCTGCTTTTCATTTCTCTGCCCTAATCTCAAAATAAAAATACAGCTAGTAAGCATTTCAGCTAATATAACACAAAGATGTAGTAAATTTCTGTATCTACATAATGACTATATTGTTTTATGTTAACATAGAGGGGCTGGATAACCGAGTGGTTGAGTGGTCTAGTCACTGTTAAGATGCTACTAGGACGTGACACTAAGAACATCAGGCGTTCTTGTAGTAAGCTCTTGGACAACGCTCCTAGCACTGTTCCACCAACATGTTTTAAAGTTTTAACATGTTAGCATAATAATTCCATTAAATACATGCCCACACGATATACATAAAGTAAATACATTTTAAATACAGCTCTTCGAACATGTTTTTTTACCAAACATTAAAATAATTTCTAACAATATCTAACAAGTTACTTTTCGAACTATGTCATTTTAGTATTTGATGGTTGGCGAGTCATGTGTTGAGAGAGTGCTGGTTATTCTATAAAGGCATATAATAACAAGCAAGTAAATAATGGAACAAGTTTGAGTTAAAGGATGAAGTATTACCAATGGATTTTAAATGGTAGAGGTGGGTGTTCCAGAGCTGTACTGCAGAGTATGTAAAGCTTTTCTTGTACAGATCATTCCTGGGTTTAGGAAGAGGACAGTTTTTTAAACGCTGGCTATGTTTAGTGATATACGTAAACAGTGACCACAAGTAAGGCGGAACATTGTGCGACAGATGTGTGAACAAACTTTACTTTGTTAAAAATGGTTCTATATTTGAGGGATATAATTTTGAGTTGTTTGTATTAATCTACAATCTGTACTGGGTGTTTGTCACAAACCAGATTTAATGCTCCCTTGTGAAGTGAGTGGAGCCTTTTTGTGTATGAGACTGAGAATCCATCCCAGATTGTATAACAATAATCTACGTGTGTTTGTATGTGTGATATGTAGTATATCTTTCTTCTGTCTTTGTCGATAAAGTGTTTAAATTTGACTAATTGGTAAACTTTCTGTGCAATCAAGATTGTTGTGTATGTCAGAATTCATAGTTAAATGCTGATCAATTATGAGTCCTAGAGTTTTATGTTCACGGACATTTTCTATTGCCTTAGTCCCAGCACAAAGCGGTAGTGGTTTCTGTTGAATTCTGCAGTTTATGTCTTGTAGTGATGAGCATGGATTGTGTTTTGTTGATGTTTATCAGCATACCATTTTTATTACTCCATTTAATCAAACTGTTTATATCATTTTGGAGCGTTGTCTGTAGTTTATTTATGTCATAATCACTATTGTAAACAAAACAGTCATCAGCAAAAAGATCACATGAAGAGTGCTTTAAATATAGTGTTAAATCATTAATATAGGTACCAAAATAAGAGGACCAAGAATGGAGCCTTTAGGAGTACCAGTACCAACCATAGACGAGCCAGATATTTTGTTTCTAAAGTAAACTACTTGTTTTCTACCTGAGAGAAAAGATGTAATAATTGTTGTTAGGTCGGGGTGTAATCTATAATTTTCCAGCTTTTTTTCAAGAATTTCATGATCAATCATATCGAAGGATTTTTTTAATCAACAAAGATAGAATCACACAATTGGTCATCACTTATATTAGACAACCTACTGTTTATTAGTAGATTGTTTTCTTGTATGTGGAGCAGTGTTAACTTTTGTATATGCTTTTCAAGAGGTTTAGATAGTGATGACAAAATGGACATGGGTCTATAGTTTGAGAGGTCACTAGTCTGTCCAGATTTAAAAAGAGGAAAAACTTTGGTGAGTTTAAAAGCGTCATGGAAATAATGTTTGTCAGTGCACAAATTGTATAAGTATGTTAGTGTGTCTGTGATAACTGGTGCAGCGTAGCGTAGTATCTTGTTACTAATGTCATCACATCCTACTGAGTTAGTGTTCGTTTAGGACCGGATGTAGTTACAAATCTTTATATATATATATATATATATATATATATATGTAAGTACAAACACACATAAATGCATATACATATATACTTACATATTTTTGTTGGTTTTTTTTGTTGTTATAGCAACATATAAAAATTTTCTATCTAAAAGATCTATTTTTCTTTTTTTTTGCCTTATGTCGAAACGAAAATACAGACGGTAAGCATTTCAATGGATGTAATAGAAAGATCTAATACATTTTTATTTATTTAAATAATTAACATACTGTTTATTTGAACAGATCGGGCTTGCTTAACTGAGTGCTTAAGTGATCTAGCTAGAAATCCAATGGCACTAAGATCAGACATGATACTGAGCTTAGATAGATAGATAGATAGATAGATAGATAGATAGATAGATAGGATAGATAGATAGATAGATAGATAGATAGATAGATAGATAGATAGATAGATAGATAGATAGATAGATAGATAGATAGATCAATAGAATATATCTTTCCTCTTATTTCTTGTTGTATTATTTACTTATAAAATTATAGAAAATATAAATTGTCAGCCTTCATGCTAGCAAACTCTACCCACTGTGACTTCTAAAAAGCTCTTTTATTTTAGTGTAGGAAATTCAAACTACTATTTTATGTGTACGTATTGTTTGTCATAAGATCTTAATAACTTTTTGTTTTGTTCGTATCTTCTAATTTCTTCTTTTCTGGATTGTTTTTAAGACATTAACGCAGACAGTAAGGACTCTGTTGCTCTCAATATTGTACTTAAGTTCATAAAATGGTCATTCAAGGCATTCAGAAGTAGTACTTGGTATTTAAATTCTTTTCTCAACATGTATAACTTTTTACGATTTATATTACATTTTTATGCACCATGATACACATTCATGTTTACATTACAGTTCTCAAATATTCTTAGTCTTATGGTTTAATGTTTGAAATGTAATTGTTCTAGTTTTTCTATATCTCAAGTAGGCTAAACGGAAAAGAA
>CM019698.1:45388303-45438697 GCA_009760885.1 Achatina immaculata
TTAATACATATCAATTCATTTCAAATGCCAGAGTATTTACTATAGGAAAATTGTTGTACTCTGTGTGAGAAATTTGAAGTATGCAGATAATGACCTGAACGTAATGAGTTTCAAAATTCATGTTTTATTAATCCTTTGTTTACGAAAGGATTAGTAAAAAAATATTGAAAAGAATTCAGCAAAATTCTTTACTGACTATTTTCTTTTTCATATTTATAACGATGAAAACAGCTGGTAAGTTTTCGTAACCTGATATGGAGAGACAACAATTTGTGATAACATTTATACATTAAAAATATATTATTGAATATTTGTCGACAAAACACGGCTTTCATTGTTTGAAGTACCAGTAGCACGGTATTATACAGAACCAGCAACGCCATTTCTTTCTCACATTTATGTTCTTTAAAGTTGCTAAAATCATAGTCTAGTTTTTAATGTTTATGACGATAAATAGTATTATTTAAAATGTGTATAAGCTGACAGATAGATAACAGAACGAATGAATGAATGAATGATCATTATTTGAAGCGAGTGAAGAATTGGGCGTGCAGGCCGGTCTTACATGTTGCCCTTTATCACTCAGTTGTCATTCTTCACATGTGCTTGATTTAATAAAGTATACACATTACATTATATATATATATATATATATATATATATATATATATATATATATATTATATATACATTCATGCACATATAGACACATACACACACGCATATATATATATACACTCATGCACATATAGACACATACACACACGCATATATATATATATATACACTCATGCACATATAGACACATACACACACGTATATATATATATACACTCATGCACATATAGACACATACACACACGCATATATATATATACACTCATGCACATATAGACACATACACACACGCATATATATATATATATATATATATATACGAGAGGAAGTCACTAAGTAATTTGCAAATGCCCTTTACAAAAACCTAAGTGCGATAGTAATTTGAAAACGTTTATTTTTGAACCTACATTAGTCCCCTATTTCTCAACGTAATCGCTACCAACATTCATACATTTGTCCCATCGTGTAATCTGTGATGGCTACCCATGGCGTAAAAGAAAAGTCCGGTTTGTGAACATTTGTTTTACTTCTGTTTCTACCTCTTCGTCACTCGAGAATCTTCTCCCGCCAAGGTGGTTTTTCAATGGACCATACAGATGAAAATCACTTGGAGCTAAATCAGGACTATAGGCTGGATATTCAATAGCTCCCAAACAACTAGGTAATTTTATCTTGGGTTAACCGAGCTGTATATGGTCTGGCATTGTCATGAAGGAGAAGCACACCTCTAGTCAGCAGACCAGGACGTTTTCTTCGAATTGCATCCCGTAGCATCGACAGAACGTCACAGTACGATACAGAATTCATACTGTCACCATACGTCTGGAACTTGGTTAACAGCACTTCTTGATAATCCCAGAACGCTGTCAGCATAACCTTTCCCGCAGAAGGCGTAATCTGGAATTTTTTGGCACATGGCGATGACTGGTGTTTCCTCTGCATTGAGCCACGTTTTGGTTCGGGTTGTTGTGTTGCATCCAAGATTCGTCTCCAGTAATAATCCTTTGGGGCATGTCTTCACCTTCATATGCGTAATGACAGAGATGCTGCAATGACAAACCAAATGGGTTCATTTTGTTCATCATTCAGATCTCTGTGTACCCAACGTGAGCAAAATTTCCGAAAATTCAATTTTGCATGCATTATTTTGTAGGCTAAGCCATGTGAACATCCGATTGCACTTGCTACACTATCTATCGTTACTCGTCTATCAGCTCTGATAATCTCATTCACACGTTGCACAGTCGCGTCTGTTGCAATCTGACCAGGACGGACACGTGAATCAGTTTTGACTTTCACTAAATTTCTTAAGTAATGTTTCTTTTCTTGCCTAATTAAATACTGCACCTTATTCTTAAGTGAAAGATAGCTAATGGAATTTCTGCTTTTGTGAGCTTCATCTCGTTTCCTCATGAGTGACAAGATATCAGGAGTTATCCACAGGGATTTTGTTACGTGTTTTACTCTCATTTCTTTGATGGGGACATGCTTGTCAAAAATATTACTAAATATCTCGATCTAGTATTCAATAGCCTCGTCTGGATTGGTTAATTGGAAAACGTACTAAGAGGCGAAGCTTTTAGATAGTTAAAAATAATTCCAAGTTAAAGATTTTAAAGTTTCTATATATGATGCTGGTATGCTTGTGTTCTGGCATTTTATAGTCATGATGTGACCACGTACAGCAGACCGGGTAGTGATCACTCAGTGACACATGAGAGACAGTACATTTAGTAATGTTTCCTGGACAAGCTAGATAAATATGATCTATTAGTGTTGATGATGATTCAGTTACCCTAATACGTTTGTAAACAATTTGGGAGAAGTTGCAGGATATTAAAATGTTCTTCCATGTAGGATTGGGCTGATTAAGATCTATACTGAAGTCGCCTAGAATGATTATGTCCTTGAATTATAAGTTAGAGCATCATCCACCATGGTTGCAAAGTAATCATACCACTCGGCTGAAGCATGTGGATTTCGGTATATAAAACTAATTAAAATTGGACTAAGATTTGATATTTTGATTTCTAACATGATACATTCAACCTCTGTTGTTTCCAGGTCTTCTCTTCTACAAAATGTAATTGTGTTAGAAATGTAAACGACTAAACCTGTCTCTAGCTTCCTAGTTGGGTCGTGCCTGATCAAATTAAAACCATCTATTCGTATATCATTGTCTGTGATGTTTTATGTAATCTGCTTTAAGAGAAACCAAAAATATGAAAATGTTGAAGTATATGTGTAACCACAGGTGGTTTTCCTAACATTTAAGTGGCCAACACGTAGCCACTTCTCCGCTTTCTGTGTCATTAAATAACTATGTAACAAATATTACATTTCAATAAAAATAAAACAACTAGTCAGACAGAATTACTCGCGCATACGCATATGTTTAAACTAGTAGAGATGATGAATCTAACTCAGTTTATAATATACTGACACATAAGGAAAAAAATACACACATCAACAATGCAATGAACGTTATGTAAGTGTAAATTGTAAAAGACTAGATGGCAATATTAACTGTAAGCTAGCACTAAGAAATGTCTGTTCTGCTGTAAGAAGTTCTGTGTTTTTTTTGTGTTCAGTTTTGTTTTAGTTCAGTTAAGTTTATCTACAGAAGTTAAAGAGTGCTGGAAGTTTCTAGCTATCTAGTATCTGTATGTGGGTGTTGAGTGTTGACTGTGTAGTACGGACATCATATAAGCGTGGCTCAGATCTGCAGGACTAAACTGCATTAGATATTGTATCTGAAAGTTCCACAGATAATGGTTCGAGGTTCTTGTGTTTGTGTTCTGTACAGTTGTTGTGGTATTCCTAAGCGGTGATTGTGCAGGAGTCTCCATGTTGTTCGCTGTACTAAGTGTTGGTGTAATTGGTTGAGCTTGCCGTGTAGGCAGGGGCAGGAACATGGAATCGTATAGTGGGCCAGTAGATGGAGTGGGCAATGGTAGAAAGTCAGAGGGTGATGTTTCTGAGGGTCTTTGGACTCTTGTAGTTGGTGTAGAGTGTGTGTTTCTGGAGCTACGAGATGCGAGTGGCTGTCTAAACTGTTTCTGGATATTTGAGTGTGTTGTTATCTTTTGCTCAGTTCCTGTTGGATATTTGATATTTTTGGCAAGGATGCTGCTGCCAGTCTTGTTAATGTGGACATGGTCCCTGTAAAGGCGTTTTTTTAGCATCTGTGTGCTGAAGTAAAAAACGGTGTGTTGTTTATAAAATCTTTTGTGTTCTGTAGACCGAATGTTTTTAGTATTTTGTTGTTTATATACACCATGCGACGTCCAGAACCAGAACAAGGTGGAATGATGGATGAAATGTTTATGGAAGTGCTGGGGTATTTTTTCTTGATGGTAGATATCAAGTCCTGTATATCAGAGGGTCGAAGACTCCGGCCGTTCATGCTGTCAGCCAACATGTACGGTTGTTCTCGTCACTCTCTGATCGATATCAAGTCTTATCAGTGTCTGCGTTAGTTTTATAATACCAGCTCCAGGTACTGGCATGACTGAGACAGTGTCTTCAGAGGTAAGTGACATCCGCTCACCATAGATTCCTTTAAGTAAGGAATCTCCGATTATCAAGTGTGTCGTATATTCTTTGATGTTGTTACTGAGTTGTTGTGTATCTTGTTCTTGTTGATGTTTATGAGACCGTGACTGAGAAGTGGATGTCTTGTTTGAAATTTCTGTTTGGATTCTTGTTGCTTTATGGTTATGTAAAGTGAGGCTATTTTGTAAAGCTTGAAACCTATTAAATATCTGCACATCAGTAGGGTAAGCTAAATTTTCGGGTGCTTCTTTTATAGGTGTTGTGGTGCTGGTGTGTTTCTCTTGTGCAGCTCTTTGCTGTGGCGTGTTTTCTGTGTTGATATCTGATGCACTTGTGCATGATTTTACAGCCATATTGTCTGTGTCAGCAGTCACTTCTTGAATACTTGTCAACACTTCCTTGCTGTGTCTGCGTGGCTCACTCTGCCATTCTGATATCATGAGTCTCATTTTAGCATTTTCGTTTCTCAGTGACGTAAGTTCAGCCCTGAGACTGTCATTCTCCAGCTTGAATGAGTGCTGCCATAAGCTTTATGACGAGGTCTTTGACTACATGAAGTATGTTCTGGCTAGATTATATAGCTAATTTTTCCTCGACAACTGTAGACTGGTGAAATGTAGGTGGTGAATCAGCCACACTAGATGCAGAGAATTCAGCCGCTGGCGTTTCACTGTCGTCCAAATTTTCCACATCAGCTAAACTGTTGCTGGTGGAGTGTTCTATCATTGTCTGAACGTCAGTGGGTTTAACTGAGTTGCTTGCCTGATCTGACAGGGCTTTATCAGTAAGATCAGCACTGGGACAGTTGATCAGAATGACAGTGGTGGCGGTAGTATCATCGTGTCTGTCGGAAGTTGTAGTAACTGTCTCGTCATTGCTAGTTGTAATGTTCTCTTGTCTTTCATAGCTTGTGGTGACTTGTTCTTGTCTGTCGGAGGTTGTAGTAACTGTCTCGACATTGTTGGTTGTAATGTTCTCTTGTCCTTCGTGGCTGGCGGTGACTTGTTCTTGCATGTCGTTGGTGGTGGTAGCGCTTTGACTGATATTAATGGTGATAGTGTCGTGTCCGTCACTGGTGGTGATGACCGGTCTGTCACTCATGGTAACAGATGATAGAGGTGGCTTCACTCTACCTGACAGTCGCAGGAAAGGTTTTAAAGCCTCATCTTGAATGTGAATGAAGTCATCTGTCAGCCAAGAGTCGACATCATGAGCACAGCCTTGAACCATAATTTTATTTCTGGTATGGTACAGGTGGATTGTAAAAGCGCTGTTTTTATAAACTCCACATCTGTACCATTTTTATCGGTGTCCTCTCTTCTATACGGCCGTGATAGTACTCCCTGAAGGCATGTTTCACGCACACATAATCCTGCGTGTTGTTGACAAGAACAACCAAGCATGTCCATTGTTGGTCTGTGTTATTGTCAGGCCGGCTACTTCGTCGCAGCCACTGAGCTTTTCATTTACCATCTTTCTTTTGTTCAGCGAGTAACGCTCTATCGCCGGCGGCCGTAGTCCATCCCATCTTTTTGTCTGACTAGTATCTTCCCGTCTTCTTGTCTGACTAGTATCTTCCCGTCTTCTTGTCTGGCTAGCTTGTTCCCGTCTTCTTGTCTGGCTAGTATCTTCCCGTCTTCTTGTCTGACTAGTATCTTCCCGTCTTCTTGTCTGACTAGTATCTTCCCGTCTTCTTGTCTGACTAGCTTATTCTCGTTTTCTTGTCTGGCTAGCTTCTTTCCGTCTTCTTGTCTGTCTAATTTCTTACTGTTTTCTTTCTGGCTAGCTTCTTCCCGTTTCTTGTCTGGCTAGCTTCTTCCTGTTTTCGTATCTGGCTAACTTCTTCCTGTCTTCTTGTCTCGCTAGCTTCTTACCGTCTTCTTGTCTGGCTTGCTTCGTCGCGTATTCTTGTGTGGCTAGCTTCTTCTCGTCTTCTTATTTGGCTATGTTCTTTAAGTCTTCTTGTCTAGATACATTCTTCCCGTCTTCTTGTCTTGGTAGCTTCTTTCTGTCTTCTTGTCGGGCCAGCTTCATACTGTTTTCTTGTCTGGATAGCTTTTTCCTGTCTTCTTTTCTGGCAAGCTTCTTCCCGTCTTCTTATCTAGCTAGCTTCTTTTTGTAGTCTTGTCTGGATACATACTTCCCTTCTTCTTGTCTGGCTAGTTTCTTCTCGTCTTCTTGTCTGGCTAGATTTTTCCATCTTCTTGTCTAGATAGCTTCTACCGCTCTTCGTGTAAGGCTATCTTCTTCCCGTCTTCTTTTTTAGGTAGCTTCTTCCCGCCTTCTTGTCTGGCTAGCTTCTTCCGTCTTTTTGTCTGGCTAACTTCTTCCCATCTTCTTGTCTGGCTAGCTTCTTCACGTCTTTTGTCTGGCTAGCTTCTTTCCGTTTTCTTGTCTGGCTAGTTTCTTTCCGTTTTCTTGTCTGGCTAGCTTCTTTCCTTTTTTTGTCTGTCAAAATTATTCCTTCCTCTACTATGGCTATCTTCATTCCGTCTTCTTGTCTGGTTAGCTTTTTCCCGTCTTCTTCTCTGTCTACCTTATTCTCGTCTTCTTCGATGTCTAGCTTCTTCGTGACTTTTTCTCTAGCTAGCTTCTTTCCGTATTATTGCCACGCTAGCTTTTTCCTTTCTTCTTCTCAGAGCAGCGTCCTTCTATTTTCGTGTCTGGCTAGCTTTTTCCTGTCTTCTTGTCTGTTAGGTCTCCCCATCTTCTTGTCTGCTGTTGGTGTGACCTTCCCGTCTTCTTGTCCGGCTACCTTTTCTCGTCTTTTTCTCTATAGCTTCCTCCTTCCCATCGTCTTGTTGGCTGGCTCCTTCCCGTCATCTTGTCTGGCTAGCTACTTCATGTTTTCTTGTCGGACCAGCTTTTTCCTGTTCTCATGTCTGGCTAACTTCTCCCCGCCATCTTGTCTGGCTGGCTTCTTCCCGTCATCTTGTCTGGCTGGCTTCTTCCCGCAATCTTGTCTGGCTAGCTTCTTACCACTATCTTGTCTGGCTAGCTTCTTCTCGTTTTTTTTCTCTATAGCGTCTTCCTTCCCATCGTCTTGTCTGGCTAGCTTCTGCCCGTCTTTTTATCTGGCTAGATTCTTCTCTTCTTCTTGTCTGTCTAACTTCTTACCGTCTGCTTGTCTACCTAGCTTCTTCACGTCTTCTTGTCTGTCTAGCTTTTTCATGCTTTCTTCTCGGGTAGCTTCTTCATGTTTTCGTGTCTGCCTAGCTTCTTCATGTTTTCTTGTCTGGCTTGCTTTTTTCTGTTTTCGTGTCTGGCTAGGTTCTTCCCGTAAACTGGTGTGGCTAGATTCTTTCCGTCTTCTTGTCTGGCTGTCTTCTTACAGTCTTCTTATATGGTTAGCATCTTCCTGTCATCTTGTTTGGTTTGCTCTTCCAGATTTCAAGTCTGGCAAGGTTCTTCACGTTTTCTTATCTGGCTAGATTCTTCCAGACTTATTGTCTGGCTAGGTTCTTCCAGACTTCTTGTCTGGCTAGCTTTTTCCCGTATTCTTCTCTGGTTAGCTTCTTCTCGTTTTCTTGTCTGGCAAGTGTCTTTGTGTTTTCTTGTCTCGCTAGCTTCTTCCCGTCTTTTTGTCTGACTAACTTATTCTCGTCTTTTTGTCTGTTTAGCTTAATCCCGTCTTCATCTCTGGCTAACTTTCTTTCGTTTCTTGTCTGGTTAGTTTCTTCCCGTCTTCTTGTCTGACTATTTTCTTCCAGTCTTCTTGTCTTGCTAACTTCTTCCTGTCTTCGTGTTTTGCTAGCTTCTGTCCGTCTTTTTCTCTGACTAGCATTTTCCTGTCTTATTGTCTGGCAAAATTCTTCGCGTCTTCTTGTCTGGCTAGCTTCTTGTAGTCTTCATGTCTGACAAGTTTCTTCGAGACTTCTTGTCTGCCTAGCTTTTCCAACATTCTTGTATATCCAGTATATTCTCCCCTTCCTGTCTGGCTAGCTTCTTCCTTTCTTCCTTGTCTTGCTAGATCTTACGTCTTTTTCTTTCTCGCTAGCTTCTTCCTGTCTTCTTGTTTGGGTAACTTCTTCCCTTCTTCTTCCCTGGCTAGATTATTCTCGTCTTCTTCTCTGGGTTACCTCTTCCCTTCTTCTTCCCTGCCTAGCTTCTTCTCGTCTTCTTGTCTGGCTAGATTCTTGCAGTCTTCTTGTCTGGTTAGCTTCTTAACTTCCTTTTGTCTGGCTATATTCTTCTCGTCTTCTTGTCTGGCTGGCTACTTCGCGTCTTCTTGTCTGGTTATCTTGTTCATGTCTTCTTGTCGGGCCAGCTTGTTCCTGTTTTCGTGTCTGGCTAGCTTCTTATCGTTTTCTTGTCTGGCTAGCTTCTTCCCGTCTTTATGTCTCTCTAGCTTCTTCCTTCCCGTCCTCTTTCTGACTAATTTCTGATTGTCTTTTTATCTGAATAGCGTCTTCCCGTCTTATTGTCTGACCTCATCTTCCAGTCTTTTTGTCTGGCTAGATTCTTCACGTCTCCTCGTCTGGCTAGCTACTTCCCGTCTTCTTGTCTTACTAGCTTCTTCGAGATTTCATGTCTGCCTAGCTTCTTTCAGTATTCTTGTCTGGCTAATACCTTGTCGTTTTCTTCTCTGGCAGGCTTAATCCCGTTTCCTTTTCTGGCTAGCTTTTTCCCGTTTTCTTGTCTGGGTGGCTTCTTTGCGGTGTCTTGCTTGGCTAGCTTTTTTCCCATCTGTTTGTCTGACTATATTTCTTTCGTGTTTTTGTATGCATAGCTTCTTGCAATATTCAAGTCTGGCTAGCTTTTTCTAGTCTTCTTGTCTGGCTAGTTTATTCCGTCTTCTTCTCTGGCTAGCGTCTTCCCGTTTTCGTTATTGGCTAATTTCTTTCCGTCTTCTTGTCTGGCTAGTTTCTTCCCGTCTTCTTGTCTGGGTAAATTTTCCCGTCTTCTTCTCTGGCTAGCTTCTTCCCGTTTTCTTCTTTGGCTACATTCTTCCCGTCTTCTTGTCTCGCTAGATTCTTCCCGTCTTCATGTGTGGCTAGCTTCTGTCCGTCTTTTTCACTGACTAGCATCTTCCGTCTTATTGTCGTGCTACATTTTTCCGGTCTTTTTGTCTGGCTTGATCTTCCCGTCTTCTTGTCTCGCTAGCTTCTTCCCGTCTTCATCTGTGACAAGCTTCTTCGAGACTTCTTGTCTGACTAGCTTTTCCAACCTTCTTGTCTGGCCAGTATATTCTCGCCTTCCTGTCTGGCTAGCTTCTTCCTGTTTCCTTTTCTGGCTAGCTTCTTCCAGTTTTCTTGTCTGTCTGGCGTCTTCCCGTTTTGCTGTTTGCATAGCTTCTTTGTGTTTTCTTGGCTTGCTAGATTCTTCCTATCTTTTTTTCTGGCTAGCTTCTCCTCGTCTTTTTGTCTACCTAACAATGTACTTTCATAGGACATGCAATGAGAAGAGGGGGCATTGAAAATATTATAACAACAGGAAAAATAGAAGGAAGAAGATCAAGAGGAAGACCAAGAGAAATGATACTGGACAGTCTGACGGGATGGTGTGAGAGGAGATCACCAACTGAGCTGATGGCCTGCATGAAAGATCGCTTACTCTGGAGAAGCATAATAGCCAACGCCAGTCGGCACGGCGCATGATGATGATGTTGATGATGAACTTCTTCCAGTCTTCTTGTCTGATAAGCTTCTTGAGAGATTTCTTGTCTGCCTAGCTCTTCCAGCCTTCGTATCTGACCAGTATATTCTCGCCTTCATGTCTGGTTAGCTTCTTCCCGTTTTCTTTTCTGGCTAGCTTTTTCACATTTTCTTGTCTGCTTGGTTTCTTCCCGTCTTCTTGTCTGGCTAGCTTCTTTGCGTTTCGTGTCTGGCTAAATTCATCCCGTCTTCGTGTTTGGCTAGCTTCTTCCCTCTTTCTTTCATGGTTCGCTTCTTCAAGTCTTCTTGTCTGGCTAGCTTCTTCCCTCTTTCTTTCATGGTTCGCTTCTTCAAGTCTTCTTGTCTGGCTAGCTTCTTCCCTCTTTCTTTCATGGTTCGCTTCTTCAAGTCTTCTTGTCTGGCTAGCTTCTTCCCTCTTTCTTTCATGGTTCGCTTCTTCAAGTCTTCTTGTCTGGCTAGCTTCTTCCCTCTTTCTTTCATGGTTCGCTTCTTCAAGTCTTCGTGTTTGGCTAGCTTCTTCCCTCTTTCTTTCATGGTTCGCTTCTTCAAGTCTTCTTGTCTGGCTAGCTTCTTCCCTCTTTCTTTCATGGTTCGCTTCTTCAAGTCTTCTTGTCTGGCTAGCTTCTTCCCTCTTTCTTTCATGGTTCGCTTCTTCAAGTCTTCTTGTCTGGCTAACTTCTTCCCGTCTTCATCTGTGACAAGCTTCTTCGAGACTTCTTGTCTGGCTAGCTTCTTCCCGTCTTCATCTGTGACAAGCTTCTTCGAGACTTCTTGTCTGGCTAGCTTCTTCCCGTCTTCGTGTTTGGCTAGCTTCTTCCCGCTTTCTTTCATGGTTCGCTTCTTCAAGTCTTCTTGTCTGGCTAGCTTCTTCCCTCTTTCTTTCATGGTTCTCTTCTTCAAGTCTTCTTGTCTGGCTAGCTTCTTCCCTCTTTCTTTCATGGTTCGCTTCTTCAAGTCTTTTTGTCTGGCTAACTTATCCCGTCTTCTTATCAGGCTAGTTTATTCCCGTCTTCATGTCTGGCTAGCTTTTCCTTACCTTCTTGTCTGGCTAGCTTCTTCACGTCATCTTTTCTGTCTATTATCTTCTAGTCTTCTTGTCTTGCTAGATTCTCCCCATCTTCTTCTCTGGCTAGTTTCTTCTCATCCTCATCTCTGTTAAGCTCCTTCCCGTCTTCTTGTCTATCTAGCTTCTTCCCGTCTTCTTTTCTCTGACTAGTATCTTCTCGTCTTCTGATCTGGTTGGCTTCTTCCCGTCTTCTTGTCAGCCTACCTTCTTCTAGTCTTCTTGTCTGGCTATCGTATTCCCGTCTTCTTGTTTGGCTAGCCTCTTACCGTCTTCTTAGCTGGCTAACTTCTTCTCGTCGTCGTGTCTGGCTAGCTTCTTCCAATGTTTTATCTAGCTAGATTCTTCCATTCTTCTTGTATGGCTACCTTCTTATCCTTTTCGTGTCTGGTTAGATTCTTCCCATCTTTTTGTCTACTATTTTCTAAGCGTCTTCTTGTCTGGCAGGCTTCTTCTCGTCTTCTTGTCTGGCTAACTTTTCACGTCCTCTTTTCTGTCTAGTATCTTCTAGTTTTCTTTTCTGGCTAGATTCCCCCATCTTCTTGTCTGGCTAGCTTCCTCCCGTCTTCTTGTCTGACTTGCGTCTTCCTGTTTTCCTGTCTTGTTAACATCTTCCCGTCTTCTTGTCTGGCTAGCTTCTTTTCCTTTTCGTGTCTGGCTAGACTTTTGCAGTCTTCTTGTCTGGCTGGCTTCTTTTCATCTTCTTCTCTGGAAGGCTTCTTTCTGTAGTCTTGTCTAGCTAGCTTCTCCACTTCTTCTTGTCAGACTAGCTTCTTCATGCCTTCATGTAGGAAGGCTTCTTCCCGTTTTCTTGTCTGGCTAAATTATTCTTTCTTGTGTGGCTACCTTCTTCCTGTCTACCTGTCTAGCTAGCTTCTCACCGTCTTCTTGTCTGGCTAGAGTCTTCGCGTCTTATAGATTGGCTAGCTTCTTCTCTTCTTCTTTTCGGCGAAGCTTCTTCCTGTTTTCTGATTTGGATTGCTTCTCCCTATTTTTTTGTCTATCTAACTTCTTTGTGTTTTCTTGTCTGGCTAGCTTCTTCCCATCGGTTTGCCTGGATAACTTATTCTCGACTTTTTGTCTGTTTAGCTTAATCCAGTCTTCATCTCTGATTAGCATTTTCCTGTCTTATTGTCTGGCTACTTTTTTCGCATCTTCTTGTCTGGCTAGCTTCTTGCAGTCTTCATGTCTGACAAGTTTCTTCGAGACTTCTTGCCTGACTAGCTTTTCCAATCTTCTTGTCCAGCCAGTATATTCTCCCCTTCCTGTTTGACTAGCTTCTTCCCTTTTTCTTCTCGAGCTAGATCTTCTGTCTTCTTCTTTCTCGCTAACTTCTTCCCTTCTTCTTCCTTGGCTAGCTTATTCTCGTCTTCTTCTCTGGGTAACCTCTTCCCTTCTTCTTCCCTGCCTAGCCTGTCTGGCTAGTACCTTCTCGTTTTCTTGTCTGGCAGGCTTAATCCTGTTTCCTTTTCTGGCTAGCTTTTTCCCGTTTTCTTGTCTGTGTAGCTTCTTTGCTGTTTCTATCCTGGCTAGCTTTTTCCCAATCTGTTTGTCTGACTAGATTCTTTTCGTCTTTTTGTCTGCCTAGCTTCTTCCCGTATTAAAGTATGGCTAGCTTTTTCCCGTCTTCTTGTCTGGCTAGCTTATTCCCGTCTTCTTCTCTGGCTAGCGTCTTCACATTTTCGTTACTGGCTAATTTCTTCACGTCTTCTTGTCTGGCTAGCTTATTCCCTTTTCTATTCTGGCTACTTTCCTACCGTCTTCTTGTCTGGCTAGCTTCTCCCCATCTTTTTCTCAAGCTAGCTTCTTACCATTTTCTTTTCTGGCTAGCTTCTTCCCGTCTTCTTGTCATGTTAGTTTCTTCCAGTCTTCATGTCTGGCTATTTTCTTCCCCTCTTCTTCTCTGGCTAGATTCTTCCTGTCTTGTTGTCTCGCTAAATTCTACCCGTCTTCATGTGTGGCTAGCTTCTGTCCGTCTTTTTCACTGACTAGAATCTGCCCGTCTTATTGTCTTGCTATATTTTCAGGTCATTTTGTCTGGCTAGATCTTTCGATCTTCTTATCTCCCTAGCTTCTTCCCCTCTTCATTTGTGGCAAGCTTCTTCGAGACTTCTTGTCTGACTAGCATTTCTAACCTACTTGACAAGCTAGTATATTCTCGCCTTCCCGTTTGGCTAGCTTCTTCCCTTTTTCTTGTCTCGTTAGCTTCTTCCCATTTTCTTGTCTGGCTAGTTTCTTCTCGTCTTCTTGTCTCGCTATCTTCTTCCCGTCTTCTTGTGTGGCTACCTTCTTCCTATCTTCTTGAATGGCTGGCTTCTTCCCGTCTTCTTGTCTGATTAGATTTTTCCCGTCTACTAGTCTGGCTATCTTCTTCACTTTTTTTCTGGCTATTATCTTCCGGACTTTTTGTCTGGCTAGCATATTTCCCTCTTCTTGACTGGCTAGCTTTCATGGAGACTTCCTGTCTGCCTAGATTCTTCGTGTCTTCTTTTCTGGCTCGTATCATCATGTCTTCTTGTCTGGCTTGCTTCTTCCCGTCTTTTTTTCTGTCTATGTTCTTTCCTTCGTCTTATCTGCCTAGCTTCTTAACGACCTTTTGTCTGCCTAGCTTTTTCCCGTCCTCTTTTCTCTTTCTAATATGTAATAGTTTTCCGGTATGGCTGGCTTATTCCTGTCTTCTTGTCAGGCTTACCTCTTCCCGTCTTCTTGTCTGGCTAGCTTAGTCCCGTCTTCCTGTCTATCTTGCTTATTCCCGTCTTCTTGTCTGGCTAGTTTCTTCGCGATTTCTTGTCTGGCTAGCTTCTTTCCGTCTTTTCGCCTTGTTAGCTTCTTCTTGTTTTCTTGTCTGGCTAGCTTCTTCTACTTTTCTTGTCTGGCTAGCATCTTCAAGTCCTCTTGTCTGGCTAGCTTCTTTCTCTATTTTCTTGTCTGGCTTGCATCTTCCCGTCTTTTTGTCTGGCTAGCTACTTCATGATTTCCTTCCTGCCTGGCTTCTCCGCGTCTTCTTTTTGACTAGCTTTTTAGCGTTTTCTTTTCTGGCTAGTTTCTACCTGTGTTCTTGTCTGACTAGCTTATTCCCGTCTTCGTGTCTGGCTAGTATCTTTTATTCTTCTTGTCTCGCTAGATTCTTCCTATTTTATTGCCTAGCTAGCTTCTTCCATCTTCTTCAAGGGCTTCCTTCTTCCCGTCTTCTTGATTGGCTAGCGTCTTCGCGTCTTCTGGACTGGATAGTTTCTTCTCGTCTTCTTGTCCTACTAGTTTCTTCCAGCCTTCTAGTCTATCTAGCTTATTCCTATCTTCTTGTCTGGCTAGCTTCTTCCTGTCTTCTTGTCTGGTTAGGTTCTTTCTATTTTCTTCTCTGACTAGCTTCATCCCGTCTTATTGTCTGTCTAGCGTCTTCCCGTCCTCTTATCTGGCTAGCTTCTTCCCGTCTTCTTGTCTATCTAGCTTCTTCCTTTCTTTTTTTCTCTGTCTAGTATCTTCTCGTCTTCTGGTCTGGCTGGCTTCTTCCCGGCATCTTATCAGGCTACCTTCTTCACGTC
Organism: Achatina immaculata; assembly: GCA_009760885.1. Classification (NCBI taxonomy): domain Eukaryota; kingdom Metazoa; phylum Mollusca; class Gastropoda; order Stylommatophora; family Achatinidae; genus Lissachatina; species Lissachatina immaculata. Next base: position 45,402,697 of record CM019698.1, read on the forward strand.
TTCTAGTCTGGCTAGCTTATTCCCGTTTCTTGTCTGGCTATCGTCTTCCCGTCTTCTTGACTGACTAGCTTCTTATCTTTTTTGTGTTTGGCTAGCTTTTTCCCGCCTTCTTGTCTTGCTAGCTTCTTCACGTTTTCTTGTCTGTCCAGCTTCTTACTGTTTTCGTGTCTGGCTAGCTTCTTCCCGTCTTCTTGTCCAGCTAGCTTCTTCCCATTTTTTGTCTTTCTAGATTCTTCCCCTCATTCTTGTGTGGCTACCTTCTTCCCATCTTTTTGTCTTGCTAGCTTTTTCCCGTCTCCTTTTCTAGCTAGGTTCTTTCTATTTTCTTGTCTGACTAGCTTCTTCCAGTCTTCTTGTCTGGCTAGTATCTTCTCGCCTTCTTGTCTGGCTAGCTTATTCTCGTTTTCTTTTCTGGCTAGCTTCTTCCAGTCTTCTTGTCTGGCTAGTATCTTCTCGCCTTCTTGTCTGGCTAGCTTCTTCCCGTTTTCTTATCTGGCTAGCTTATTTCCATTTTTTGTCTAGCTAGCTTCTTCTAGTCTTTTTGTCTGCCTAACTTCTTACGATCTTGGTGTTTGGCTAGCTTCTTTCCGTCATTTTTTCTGGCTAACTTCTTTCTGTCTTCTTGTCTGGCTAACTTCTTCCCATATTCTTTTCTGACTATCTTTTTACCGTCTTTTTATCTGACTGGTTCTTTCCGTATTCTTGTCTGACTATTTTTTTACCGTCTTCTTATCTGACTAACTTCTTCCCGTTTTCTTCTCTTGATAGCTTCTTCATTGGCAAATATCTTCATCGGTTATTTTACTATTTAAACAACTTTCATAGAAGCCAAAAATGTGGAAATCTTGATTTAATAGTTGTATTGCTTCAATAATTTTACCTAATAGGTGATACACATTCAAATGGTCTATTTGAAGTCCTTCTTTATGTAACCGTTTTTCTATAAATGGGGTCTTTTTATATTCCCGTTTAGTGTTATTGGTTTTAAGGTAATCCCTATTATTACACTTACTACTGAAGTAACTACACTTTTAAATACTGCACTCTGTATATTAAACTTTGAACTGGTACACAACTCACCAGCTGAAATAACTGGAGACTGAAAGAGATTCACTAACAGGTGGGGTAATTAAGTATATATTTCTCACACACAAACAGATACACCTCACACACAAACAAATACACCTCACACACAAACAGATACACCTCACACACAAACAGATACACCTCACACACAAACAGATACACCTCACACACTGCAAGGATCTAAAACAATTAACAGGAATTAGACAAATAGGACAAAAGGAAAAGGGGGGGGGGCAAGAAATAAAAGGCAAAGAATTCTAAATAAGTTTAAAACAAAAGATATCAGTCACTATGTTTTGCTGAATATCAATTCGTTTGTTTTACATTGCGGGTTGAAGGTTTCAGTTTGTGATGGATTACGACGATGTTGCCATCAATCTAAGGCATGTGGTGTCTGTAAGGTACCATGCCATGTGAATTATGCAGAGATAACATATAGGCATGGCTCAAGGCTGCAGGGCTAAATTGCAACAAATACTGTAGCTCCAGATTTCTTTGAGGATATTGCATGGAACTTGTTTGTGTGTTGAAGTCTTCCAATGAGCTGTGCGACTGTGGACGAACTCTGACGTTGTTGACGCTCTTATCAGCTCGTCTGACCGTCTGAGGCTGACGTGAGGGTAGGGGTGGAAACATTGTGTGATATTCGGTGGTTTGCTGTGGAACAGATGGTGCAGATTTGGGGGTCCCTATGGCTTTAGTCCTCGGAGCAGAGCTGGCTTTATGGCGTTTTTTTTGTTGCATGTGAGTGTTGTTTGTGGACATCCAACTCTACTGCGTCTTTCAGTAGTGTACGTTCTGGAAACTAGATTTTTGTCAAGGATGTGCCAAGTTTTGATATATGTATCTGATCTTTCTCCAGCCATTTCTTGAGGACACCAGAGGCTGACATGAAAACAGAGTATTGTATGTTGTTACCACGACAATATGACAGAGACAGGAAAGAAAGAAAGATAGACAGACAAACAGACAGACAGACAGAAAGATAGATAGATAGATAGATAGATAGATAGATAGACAGACAGACAGACAGACAGACATATAGATAGATAGATAGATAGATAGATAGATAGATAGATAGATAGATAGATAGATAGATAGATAGATAGATAGATAGATAGATAGATAGATAGATAGATAGATAGATGGTTCTAAGGACTGCAAACGCGCCACAAACAGCCTCTGGCAGTCAATTCCAACTCCTTGCCTTCCCGTGGCATAATTGTTTAAACTGACAGGAGAAGGGGCGAGGGCGAATATCTGGCGCCTGAAAACCAGTTACTTAGGGCAGATGAGTGCCACGTTTGGTAGCTCATCTGCCGCTGTTGGCGAGATTTTCAGCTGCCGTGCGTGTAGCGGTGCTCCTCCCTGCCAATGAAGAAATTTGTAAATGAGGTTGCCGCGCAGCATCACAGCGGAAAAGGTGGTAGAAAGGATAAAGCGAAGCAAACAGTCAAATCACGGCACCTCTGGTCTGGAGGTCGGCCACGTCCTGAGTGCAGTCATATCGGGTGAAATGCATGAACCGGCTTGTCCCAGAGGTTAAGACACTACTGTCGAGACTCCTCAAATGCCGCGCGTGGAGTGAAGCTCCTCCCGGTTAAGGAAGTAAATGCGGAAAAGAAATAAAGGTTGCTGTGCGGCGCCGATGGGAAAAGGTGGTGGAAAGTGAAGTTTAACCGGTATGTCCAGTAGTATCGCTGCGAGAGCTATACCACGGCACCTCTGCTCTAGAGGCCGGCCACGTCCGATATACACCTACACTGGTGAAATATGCCTAAAACGGCACACACCAGGGGTGGAACTTGATGGCTAGACATGTCATGCCACCTCCGCTCTAGAGGTCGGTAACGCCTGATAAACACCCATACTGGTGAATTTTGCCTAAACCGGCTCATACCAGGGGTGAATCTTGAAGGCTATGCATGTCACAGTACCTCTGCCCTAGAGGTCGGTCCCGTCCCAAAACACGCCCATACTGTGATAATGCCTAAAATGGCTCAACCCAGGTGTAGAAGTCACTAGTGGCGAGGATTCGTCCTCCTGGACAAAGCTCCATCCTGGTCACAACTAGGAAGGGTAGCGGTCACGACCGCAAAATGCTGAAGTCGGAGACACTGGACCAGGGAAGTCTAGATAGGCAACCACTTCTCACCCGGCGGGGATGTTTGCGTATCCTAATCACGCTGAGGTTTTCCGGTGAGAAAGTCCAACCCTGGACTGGGTGGACAACCACCTCTCACCCGGCTGTGATACACGGGTATCTCAAACACGTCGAGGTTTTCCGGTGAGAAAATCCAACTCTGGCCTGGGTGGGCTACCGCCTCTCACCCAGCGGGGATGCACTGATATCCTAAACACGTCGAGGTCTTCCGGTGAGAAAGTCCAACCCTAGACTAAACTGGTGCAATGAAAACCACGGTGTCACGCAATCCCGCTTCCGAGACCCACAAAGAATATAGGCTAAAGCACTGTGATACTCTGAACCCCTTGTGGTCCTCTCGTGGATCTCGCGTGGTCTATTTTGGACCACACAGGGGACCACGGGACCTAACGAGGACCACAGGCGTGAATTCAGTAGGTTCACAGTGCGGTTCTTGGTGGTAGAAGTGAACGAAGAAGAAGAAAAAGAAGATAGATAGATAGATAGATAGATAGATAGATAGATAGATAGATAGATAGATAGATAAATAGATAGATAGACAGATAGATAAATAGATAGATAGATAGCTAGATAGATAGACAGATAGATAGATAGATAGATAGATAGATAGATAGATAGATAGATAGATAGATAGATAGATAGATAGATAGATAGATAGATAGATAGATAGATAGATAGATAGATAGATTGATAGATAGATAGATAGATAGATATAGATAGATAGATAGATAGATAGATAGATAGATAGATAGATAGATAGATAGATAGATAGATAGATAGACAACGTACTCAGTAAGTGTAGAAACTGTAAATTGACACTTTCCTAATAGCAAACTGTACCACCAAGTGACTTCTTAAAATCTCTTTCTTTACTATAGGAAACACAATCTACTATTTTCTTTGTACGAATAAGTTCCATTTATAACGTCGAAATAACTTTGTTAATTATTAGCGTATTCGAATTTCTTCTTTTATGCTTTGTTTCTTTAACATTACAGAAAGTCGTAAGGATTTTGTTGCGCATAATACTGAACTTTAGTTGATAAAATGCATATTCAAATCGTTCGAAAGTATTACTTTTTTATTTACAGTCTTTTATCAACATCTAAAACTTTTTTTACAATTTATATTGCATTTATATGCACACTGATACACATTCATGATTACATAACAATTCTCAAATGTTCTTAGTCTTATTGTTAAGTGTTTGAAATGTAACTGTTCTAGTTTTTCTTTAAGTCAGTCAGAATAAACGGAAAGACAAACAGAAATACATATATCTACACTTACATACACACATTTACACTAAATTTGTTGTCTACTTACACATGAATTTCAATAGCAACAGTAGTTACTAGAAGAAAGTTGTTGTACGCTTTGGGCGACATTTTAACTATGCAAATAACGATATCTACATAATGATTTCAAAATGTCTGTTTCCCGTAGCAACCTATTACTACTCTTATGTTCACGAAACAATTGGTATAACATTTTGAAAGGGATTCAGCAAATTATTTACTGACTACTTTTTTTTTTCATATTTCTAACGATTAAAACAGTCGGTAAGTTTTCTTAACCTGATATGGAGAGACTATAATTTATGACAAAACGTGTATGCTCAAAATCTATTATTGAACATTTACAGCCTTTAAATGACAATATATTTCTTTTACCTTTGAAGTGCCACTTACGGCGTTATACAGATCTAGAATGATATTTTTTTCTCACATTTATGTTCTTTAATTTTGCTAAAATCATAGTTTAGCTTTTAATGTGTATGAGAATTAATAATATCATTTTAAAATTACAAAAACTGGTAGACATATAGCCAAAGAGAATGATTGAACGAATGATTGATCTTTATTTTAAAAGAGTGAAGAATTGGGCGCGGATGGCCGTCTTACATTCTGCCCTTTATCATTCCATCTCTTATTCTTCCCACATACTCGATTTAATAAGGCTTACAAATTACTTGAATATATATATATATATATATATATATTGTCATCTAAGAACATCAAAACAAGAACTAAATTGTTCAGTATAAACGTAAAGACTTTTACATGTTATCTGGTCCACCAATGTTAGCATGGAAACGGGAACCAAATGTTAAGGACATCTTCGTCCATAGTCTCTGGAAGCGGAAAATTGCATATGTTAGCACGAGAAAATGTAACAGCTCTTCCTGTGTTACCTGGGCTGTAGTCTGGGAAACGAAAATGATCACCTTTCCAAAAACTATCCTCACTCTTCATTAAGGATTCCCCTGCGAGTCCCACAGTGTTAGTCCCAAAGTAGTTCACATGTCACTGTATGCAAAATAAAATGCAGGACTACTTATCTTGCTGAAACTGACTTCAGATTAGGGAACAGCACGCAGAAACATTTGTACAATATCATCCAGAATGCTTTAAAACCAGTCCCGAATCATTTCAATGGCCCCAACCACAGAGCCAAATCTGAGTTTCTGGTAACAGCCATCAAACAATGTCTAGGAGATGACAGAAGCCGCCTAGCACTTAAGAATCGCTACATTCATGAATGTGGGACGCTGGGGCCACATAGTTTGAACACGTTATTCAGCTGCACCTATCATCCTCCTCTTCCACAATCCAATCTCACTAAGTTCCACTCTCTTCTCATTTGTTATACATAATTCAGAACCTCCTCAAAGCATCACATTACAACCCCTTTACCCTAACTATAATCAAATGATTCACATTCTCCCTGGCTAGATTACCATTGTATCACTGTCTCACCCCTCCACGTTTCCCCACACACCATTCTTAGTTACGACCCACCTATCACACATCCCAAGTCTCCATTTAAATGCTCTTTGACACACAGCGTCGGACAAGCAACAGCTTCTTACAAGTTACAGCGAAGTGCTCTATTCATTTTATTTATTTGTTGTCTTCTTATTTAACACAATATGTATGCGAATGTATACTTTACCTCCTCTCTCTGTTTCTTTGTCCTTCGTGTTTTTGTATGGTTAAGGCTGACGATGAAACGTCACAACTGTCTACTCATTAACTAATAAAGCTGTTGCTACTTTTTTCCTATTTTATACATTTTGGTATCACAGTTTTACTCCAGTGGCTCCAAGTATATACTCATATACTAATTATTGTGTGTTACTAAACGTAAAGACTGTGCTTCTTTATGGTTCTGAGACATGGGTTACGGCAAAGGCAGTACAACAGAGGAGGATGTAAAACATTCATGAACTACTGCTTGAGGAGGATTTTAAACATTAAATGGCAGGACAAGATCAGGAACGAGGAGGTCTGAGAAAAGGCAGATCAAGAACCTATGAACCTACAAACCATGGTTAGGGAGTGGAGGTGGATAGGCCACACTCTGATGAAACCGGACACCAACATAGCAAGCCAGGTTCTGGCATGACATCCTCAAGGATGTAGAAAACAAGGAAAACTTAGACCTACTTGGAAAGGAGAAATTATGACAGTACTAAGAGTAAATCGATGCACATGGAAGTAAGTAGAGAATATATATATATATATATCAGAGATGAGACTGTGAGATATAAGTATACAGATTACATGAAAAAATATCTACTCTTAGGAATGGAAGATGAAAATACTGCATTCAGAAATATAGGATAATGAACTACGTAATAGATAACTAATCTAACAATATAACGCTAAAGCACGCACATACATACACACAGACGCACACACACATTGTCATTGGGGTTATACTGACATTCCTCTCTCACACATTTACTGAGAACATTTCTAAGTAGATACAAGATCTAACAAATAACGTTTATAACTATGTCCTTTTAGAACAGAACTCGGTGGCTGGCCAGTCATGGTATGAGAGGCTATTAGCTATTCTATGTAGGTATATAGTTAGAAGTCAGTAAATACTGAAAAAGGCTGGAGTTAAAGAATGAAATATTACTAATATATTTTAGCTGGTAGGGGAGAGAGGTCCAGAGTTGTACCGTAGAATATGCAAGGTTTATCTTCTACAGATCTAGCCTGGATTTAGGTATTAGACAGTTTCTTAAATGTTGGTTATGTTTATTGCTGTATGTAAACAATGCGGAACAATTATATATGAACACATGTGAATTTGTTAAAAATAATTCTAAATTTGAAGGGTCGAACTTCTAGTTCGTTGTGCTGATGTGCACGTGTAGTGGGTGTTTGTCACAAATCAGACTGAATACTCGTTTGTGAAGTGAGTGGAGCCTTTTTGTGTGTTGAGACGGAGCATACATCCCAGACTGTGGAGCAGTAATCTAAACGTGTTTTTTATATATCAGATGTAGCACGTGTCTTTCTCGTGTCTTGGTCTATAAAGTGTTTAATTTTGACTAGTTGGTAAACTTTCTGTGTTATCAAGTTTGTTAGATTATGTACGTGAGAATTCCAAGTTAAATGTTGATCAGTTGTGAGTCCGAGAGCTTTCTGTTCATGAACGTTTTCTATTTCTGTAGTCCTAGCACAAAGCTGTGGTATAGTTTTTGTTAAATTCTGCAGCTTCTATCTTTTAATGATGAGCATAGGGTTTTCTGTGTTCGTATTTATCAATATACAATTATTATTACTTCATTTAATCCAACTGTTTACGTCATTTTGTAGCGTTTCCTGTAGGTTATTTATGTCATAGTCACTATTTTCAATGGTGTAGTCAACAACAAAAAAGTCACATGAAGAGTGCTCATTAAATATAGTGGTAAATCGTTAATATGGGCAGCAGCGAGAAGAGGACCAAGAATATAAACTTGAGGAATAGCAGTATCAATCAAAGATGAGTAAGATATTTTATTTCTGAAGCTAACAACTTGTTTTCTACCGAAGAGAGAAGATGTAATCAATTTTGCCAGATCAGGGTGTAATCTATAAAGTCCAGCTTATTTGCAAAAATTTCATCATCAGCCACTTCGAAGGCCTTCTTGAAATCAACAAAGACATCGCCACACAATGTATCATCATTTATATGACATAATCAGTTTTCGGTCATTTTAGTAAACGATGTGTGATAGGAGTGATTTGGTCTAAAACTTGATTAGTAGACTGTTTTCCTGCATGTGTAGCAGTGTTAATCTATGTATATTTTTTTTCAATAAATTTGGATAATGATGACATAATGGATATAAGTCTATAATTTGATAGATCAATAGTCTTTCCGGATTTAAAAATAGGATACACTGTAAGGAGTTTAAAAGAGTCAAGGAAAATAGAGTTTGCATTTTCCCTCTGGTTCTAAGTTACAAATACGCTCGGTTCGCATTTATAGTTCCGTAAAACTGAATTTAGAGTATGAAATTATTCCCTAAAATATCCACTGAAGTTAGTGCAAGTATGTTCATCATGAAATGTATGTGAGTCAGATTGCTTTCTTTTATTTACACGAGTATTTACCGCTTTTCAGATCAATTAATTTCACTTTTCTTATCATGAGTTGCAAGATATCAGGAATTATCAACGTTGATTTTGTTACTTGTTTTACTCTCATTTCTTTGATGGGCACATCCTTGTCAAAAATATTTCGAATAATCTCAGTTCAGTATTCGATAGCCTCATCCGGATTGGTTAAATGGTAAATGTACGTAAGAGGCGAAGCTCATAGTTCAGTTCAAAATAATTCCGTGAAAAGATTTAAAAGCTGTTATTTTTCATGCTGCTATGTTTGTGCATAGGAATTTAAAACTTCTTATGCCAACATGTACAGCGAAACAGGAGGTAATCACTCAGGGACACATGGCAGACATAAAAAATGCAGCACAAGAGGAAAAGACAGACAGAAACAAGATAGATAGTTAGGTGGATAAATAGATAGACAGACACAGACAGATAGACAGATAGATAGATAGATAGATAGATAGATAGATAGATAGATAGATAGATAGATAGATAGATAGATAGATAGACAGACAGACAGACAGACATATAGATAGATAGATAGATAGATAGATAGATAGATAGATAGATAGATAGATAGATAGATAGATAGATAGATAGATAGATAGATAGATAGATAGATAGATAGATAGATAGATAGATAGATAGATACTTACAAAATTCTAGAAGATATAAATTGATAAGCATCATAAAAGCAAACCTCATCACATAGTGACTTCGAAAAAACCTTTGCTTTATTTTGGATAACATAATCTAATATTTTCTTTGCATGAATTTCTCGTTATAACATTTTAATAACATTTTATTATCATTAACATCTTCTACTTTCTTCTTTTCTGGATTATTTTTAAAACATTATTTCAGACCGTAAGTATTTCTTGCACAGAATATAGTATTTAAATTCTTAAACTGCATTTTTCAAGCTTTCGAATATAATATGTTCCTATTTGCAGGCTTTTCTCGAAATATATCTTTTAAAAATAATGTATAATGTAAATTATATGTTCATGCACACTGATACACATTCATATTCTAATTACACTTCTAAAATATTCTTAGTCTTATTGTTAAGTTTTTGAAATGTAAGTGTTCTAGTTTTTCTATAACTCAAGTAAGTTAAACTGAAAGACAAACATAAATACATATATCGATACTTACATACATGTACATGTGCACTAAATTATTTGTCTACTTACACAAGAATTTCAAAAGCTACAGTAGTTACTATAAGATAGTCCGGTGATAAAGTCCAACCCTAGACTAAACTGGTGCAATGAAAACCACGGTGTCACGCAATCCCGCTTACGAGACCCACCAAGAATACAGGCTAAAGCACTATGATACTCTGAACCCCTTGTGGTCCTCTCGTGGATCTCGTGTGGTCCATTTTGGACCACATAGGGGACCACGGGACCTAACGAGGACCACAGGTGTGAATTCAGTAGGTTCACAGTGCGGTTTTTGGTGATAGAAGTGAACGAAGAAGAAGAAGAAGACTATAAGATAGGTGTTGTACTTCTAGGTGGCATTTTATGTATGCAAATGGTATTAAAAATGTTGAAATGGATTCAGCAAATTCTTTACTGACTACTTGTTTCTTTTTCATATTTCTATTTATTAACACAGTCGGTAAGCTTTCTTAACCTGATATTTAGAGACAAACATTTATGATAAAATGTATATACTCTGAATTTATTACTGATCATTTACACAACAATACATTTCTTTCAAGTTTTGAAGTAACAGTTTTATACAGACCTAGAAATTATATTTCTTTCACATTTTAATGTTATTTAATTTTGCTAAAATTATAGTAAATTTTTAATGTATACATATATAAAATCAGTAGTATTATGTTAACATTTTCAAAAATCGGTAGATAGATATCTAAACAGAATGAATGAATGAATGAAAGACCTTTATTATAAAAGAGCAAATAACAGAGATAGCACGTACGTCTTACATACAGCTCTTAAGCACTCGATATCTTATTCTTTTCACACACTCGATTTAATAAGTTATACAAATTACATGAATATACATATATACACAATTTAACACGTATAAGACCCTATGAAGTTAGACATTATATGTAGCAACTGGAGGTGGATTTTCTAGAGTCTGAGGAATACTAGCACCAGAAGAGCAGGACAGTTTTATTTTCAAAGATTAGAACAACTGTAAGAAAGATGGCCGATGAGAAAAAAGCAGGACTTTAGAGAAACAGATTGGCAAATAGACGAATGGATGAATAGATAGAGAGACAGATAGATAGATAGATAGATAATAGATATATTGACAGATAGATAGATAGATATATAGATAGATATATAGATAGATAGATAGATAGATAGATAGATAGATAGATAGATAGATAGATAGATAGATAAATAGATATATATATATAGATAGACAGGTAAATAGATAGATCGATAGATAGATAGATAGATAGATAGATAGATAGATAGATAGATAGATAGATAGATAGATAGATAAATTGACAGATAGAAAGATATAGATACATAGATAGATAGACAGATACATAGATACATAGATAAATAGATAGATAATTAAATATATATATATATATATATTTGGTTAGCGGGGTAGGGGTATCCCCTATCAAAGGAGAAGTAAGACGCCTCCTTACCTCCGTCAGTCTACGGGACACCCTTGGGCAAGGTGTAGTACCCGTATAGCCCCCCTATCAGGGTGACGTGAAGCCATGGGAGCAGGTGGTGGATGGAATGGGAGAGCAGCTGACAGATAATGTTGGTTATGGTCACCATTCTATGATGGTAGGCAGATGATCTCAATGTAGGGGCAATGGCTACGATCACTCACTAGTACAGTCACTGCCCAGAAGGAAAGCAATGGTAAACTATCTTCTGGAAACATACCAAGAAACCCAAGCAGCAATCATGGAAAGTCAATTAGGAAAAAGATCTGGTGGTGACGCCCCCAGGCCAGATAGATCTAATTTTAACACTGGGGAAGAGTTTGAGACAGAGGTCAGTACTAGTAATTGTGATGACGGACAAAATCCTGACGGTGTTAAAAAGGAAAACCCCTGCATCAAACTAAAAAGAAAAATAAGAGTAGGAACATGGAATGTAAGAAGCATGTATGAGGGAAAATATCAAGTAATAAGTGACGAGATGAAAAGAACGGGGATACACATTTTGGGAATCTGCGAACATCGATGGAAAGGATCAGGACACTTTAAGAGCGTTAATGATAATATATTTATATATTCTGGCGGAGAAGTAGGAGGAAAGAATGGAGTGGCTTTTTATTTGGACAAATCAACATCAAAAGCATTACTAGGCTACAATCCAGTAAGTGATAGAATCCTAACAATCAGACTTAAGGGCATTCCTAGAAATGTAATAATCATCCAGATATATACATCTACATCAGCAGCAGAAGAAGAGGAAGTAGAAAGCTTTTATAACATACTGCAAACGACGATAGACCAGGTACGGAAAAATGATATTGTAATAATAATGGGTGATTTTAATGCAAAAATTGGTACAGAAGGAGCAGAAGATGAAGGACATGTTGTAGGGAAATTTAGCATAGGACATAGAAATGAGGCAGGTGACAATCTAATGGCGTTTTGCATGGAAAATGAGCTAATGATCGCTAACACACTTTTGAAACGACATCCAAGAAGACTTTACACATGGACATCACCTGATGGGAAAACCAGGAATCAAATAGATTACATTTTAGTGCAGAGAAGGTGGAGGTCAAGCATAACACTAGCAAAAACTTTACCAGGTGCTGAATGTGACACGGACCATGAGTTATTAATAGCAGACATGAAGATAAAGATGAAAAAGATAGTTACGGGATCAAGACCACTCCACTTTGACCTTACAAATATACCAGAGCAATACGGTATAGAAGTGAAGAACCGTTTCGAAATCCTGATGGCTGTACAGGAGTAGATGACACCAGATGAATTGGCTACGCAGGCCAAAGATATCTTAATAACAACAGTTAAAGACATGGTTCCAGTAAAGAAAACACAAAAGAATAGATGGATCACAGCAGGTACACTAGAACTGATAAAACAATGTAGAGAAATGAAGACGCAATGGAAAGTGACAAACAACAACAAAGATAAATATAAAAGTTTAACAAAAGAAGTACGAAGAAACATAAGAAAAGACAAAAATACAATACATACAAGATTGTTGTGAAAGAATAGAAGAACATCAGAAGTGTGGAAGAGATAGTGAAATGTTGAAAGAAATGAAGACATTGACGCGAAATGTCACACCTAAGCTAAATGTAATTTGTGATGAGATGGGGAATACCCTGACAGAGACAGAGGAAATTCTAGAAAGATGGAAGGAATATTGCAAAAGAATGTATGAAACAACCGACTGTGGAAGCAGAAATCGACAGTGTGAATTATTATTGGAGGAGAAAGAACCCGAACCGACAATGGAAGAAGTTTTATGGGCAATAAAGAATCCGAAAAATGGTAAATCACCAGGATGTGATGAGATAACAGCTGAATTTATTAAAGCAGGAGGAAAGGAGTGTGCAACAATCTATCATGAACTATGTAAAAAGATATGGCATTCAGGTATTTGGCCAAAAGAATGGAAAATAACTGTATTCATACCACTGCCAAAAAAGGGTAACCTGAAATTATGCACCAACTACAGAACTATTGCCCTGATTAGTCATGCCAGTAAAATTCTGTTAAAAATCATAATGGGTAGACTTCGAAAGAAAATAGAAGAAGAAGTCAATATGGTCCAAGCTGTTTCAGGCAAGGAAGAGGATCAAGAGATCATATATTCAATCTAAGATTAATAATAGAGAAATGCAGAGAGTTTAATGTGAATCTATATTTATCATTTATAGACTACTCAAAGGCATTTGGTTGTGTACAACACCAGAAACTTTGGGAAATAATGGAAAAAATGGGATTTCCAACACATTTGATACAATTAACATCACTGCTGTATCTAGACCAACAAGCAGCAGTAAGAATAAATGGTGAAACAACAAGTTGGTTTGACATAAAACAAGGGGTCCGTCAGGGGTGCATATTGTCACCCTACTTATTTAACTTGTATACTGAAAATATAATAAGGAATGTTAGAGAAGACGTAGACAAAGAATATTACGATGTCTTAACAGTTGGAGGTTATGAAATACCAGAGATTAGATATGCTGATAACACAGTATTGCTGTCCACAACACAAAAAGGAATGGAAAAACTAATTATGTCAGTCCGCAAGAACAGCGAAGAGCAGAACCTCTATCTTAATGCAAAGAAAACTAAATTGATGACAACTGACAAAACAAACAAGGCAACTGAAATATGTATCAATGAGGAAAAGCTGGAAGAAGTGGAGAGTTTTGAATATCTTGGATCGCTACTAACTAATAATGGAGATACAATGAGAGAAATTAAAAGGAGGACATCTATCGCTCTTCAGAAAGTAAAACAAATAAAGAATCTGTGGAGAGGAGCAGACAGAACCACAAAAATACTATTTTTAAGGGCATGAATCTTTCCCATAGCAACATATGCCTGTGAGACCTGGACACTTAACAAAACAGCTGAGAAATACATAAATGCCTTTGAATGTAAATGCTACAGAAGAGTTCTCTAAATATCGTGGACACAGAAAAGAACACATATAACTATACTACAAGAGCTTAATATTCAAGAAGGCTGGCTAGTGAAGAGGATTAAAGAGAGAAAACTGAAATATTTTGGACACATTAAACGTCATGATAATTTAGAGAAGACCGTATTGGAAGGATACATAATAGGAAAAAAAAGAGGAAGACAAAGACGAAGATGGCTGTAAGACATCGTTGACGATCTGGAAATGGATGCAACAGCAGCAGGCCATCTTGCTCACAACCGAGAGGCCTACAAGAGTGCTGTTTGGGAGGCAAAGTTCCGCAAGGGACATGCTAATGAATGAATGAATATATATATATATATATATATATATATATATATATATATATATATATATACATATATAGTTACATAGATAGATAGATAGATAGATAGATAGATAGATAGATAGATAGATGGCGGATGTGCATTTGGATATATGGATGGATATATAGATAGATAGATAGATAGATAGATAGATAGATATATAGATAGAAATATAAATAGATAGATAGATAGACAGATAGGTGGATAAATAGATAGATAGATAGATAGATAGATAGATAGATAGATAGATAGATAGATAGATAGATAGATAGATAGATAGATAGATAGATAGATAGATAGATAGATAGATACTTACAAAATTCTTACAAAATTCTAGAAGATATAAATTGATAAGCATCATAAAAGCAAACCTCATCACATAGTGACTTCGAAAAAACCTTTGCTTTATTTTGGATAACATAATCTAATATTTTCTTTGCATGAATTTCTCGTTATAACATTTTAATAACATTTAATTATCATTAGCATCTTCTACTTTCTTCTTTTCTGGATTATTTTTAAAACATTATTTCAGACCGTAAGTATTTCTTGCACAGAATATAGTATTTAAATTCTTAAACTGCATTTTTCAAGCTTTCGAATATAATATGTTCCTATTTGCAGGCTTTTCTCGAAATATATCTTTTAAAAATAATGTATAATATAAATTACATGTTCATGCACACTGATACACATTCATATTCTAATTACACTTCTAAAATATTCTTAGTCTTATTGTTAAGTTTTTGAAATGTAAGTGTTCTAGTTTTTCTATAACTCAAGTAAGTTAAACTGAAAGACAAACATAAATACATATATCGATACTTACATACATGTACATGTGCACTAAATTATTTGTCTACTTACACAAGAATTTCAAAGCTACAGTAGTTACTATAAGATAGGTGTTGTACTTCTAGGTGGCATTTTATGTATGCAAATGGTATTAAAAATGTTGAAATGGATTCAGCATATTCTTTACTGACTACTTGTTTCTTTTTCATATTTCTATTCATTAACACAGTCGGTAAACTTTCTTAACCTGATATTTAGAGACAAACATTTATGATAAAATGTATATACTCTTAATTTATTACTGATCATTTACACAACAATACATTTCTTTCAAGTTTTGAAGTAACAGTTTTATACAGACCTAGAAATTATATTTCTTTCACATTTCAATGTTATTTAATTTTGCTAAAATTATAGTAAATTTTTAATGTATACATATATAAAATCAGTAGTATTATGTTAACATTTTCAAAAATCGGTAGATAGATATCTAAACAGAATGAATGAATGAATGAAAGACCTTTATTATAAAAGAGCAAATAACAGAGATAGCACGTACGTCTTACATACAGCTCTTAAGCACTCGATATCTTATTCTTTTCACACACTCGATTTAATAAGTTATACAAATTACATGAATATACATATATACACAATTTAACACGTATAAGACCCTATGAAGTTAGACATTATATGTAGCAACTGGAGGTGGATTTTCTAGAGTCTGAGGAATACTAGCACCAGAAGAGCAGGACAGTTTTATTTTCAAAGATTAGAACAACTGTAAGAAAGATGGCCGATGAGAAAAAAGCAGGACTTTAGAGAAACAGATTGGCAAATAGACGAATGGATGAATAGATAGAGAGACAGATAGATAGATAGATAGATAATAGATATATTGACAGATAGATAGATAGATATATAGATAGATAGATAGATAGATAGATAGATAGATAGATAGATAGATAGATAGATAGATAGATAGATAGATAGATAGATAAATAGATATATATATATAGATAGACAGGTAAATAGATAGATAGATAGATAGATAGATAGATAGATAGATAGATAGATAGATAGATAGATAGATAGATAGATAGATAGATAAATTGACAGATAGAAAGATATAGATACATAGATAGATAGACAGATACATAGATACATAGATAAATAGATAGATAATTAAATATATATATATATATATATTTGGTTAGCGGGGTAGGGGTATCCCCTATCAAAGGAGAAGTAAGACGCCTCCTTACCTCCGTCAGTCTACGGGACACCCTTGGGCAAGGTGTAGTACCCGTATAGCCCCCCTATCAGGGTGACGTGAAGCCATGGGAGCAGGTGGTGGATGGAATGGGAGAGCAGCTGACAGATAATGTTGGTTATGGTCACCATTCTATGATGGTAGGCAGATGATCTCAATGTAGGGGCAATGGCTACGATCACTCACTAGTACAGTCACTGCCCAGAAGGAAAGCAATGGTAAACTATCTTCTGGAAACATACCAAGAAACCCAAGCAGCAATCATGGAAAGTCAATTAGGAAAAAGATCTGGTGGTGACGCCCCCAGGCCAGATAGATCTAATTTTAACACTGGGGAAGAGTTTGAGACAGAGGTCAGTACTAGTAATTGTGATGACGGACAAAATCCTGACGGTGTTAAAAAGGAAAACCCCTGCATCAAACTAAAAAGAAAAATAAGAGTAGGAACATGGAATGTAAGAAGCATGTATGAGGGAAAATATCAAGTAATAAGTGACGAGATGAAAAGAACGGGGATACACATTTTGGGAATCTGCGAACATCGATGGAAAGGATCAGGACACTTTAAGAGCGTTAATGATAATATATTTATATATTCTGGCGGAGAAGTAGGAGGAAAGAATGGAGTGGCTTTTTATTTGGACAAATCAACATCAAAAGCATTACTAGGCTACAATCCAGTAAGTGATAGAATCCTAACAATCAGACTTAAGGGCATTCCTAGAAATGTAATAATCATCCAGATATATACATCTACATCAGCAGCAGAAGAAGAGGAAGTAGAAAGCTTTTATAACATACTGCAAACGACGATAGACCAGGTACGGAAAAATGATATTGTAATAATAATGGGTGATTTTAATGCAAAAATTGGTACAGAAGGAGCAGAAGATGAAGGACATGTTGTAGGGAAATTTAGCATAGGACATAGAAATGAGGCAGGTGACAATCTAATGGCGTTTTGCATGGAAAATGAGCTAATGATCGCTAACACACTTTTGAAACGACATCCAAGAAGACTTTACACATGGACATCACCTGATGGGAAAACCAGGAATCAAATAGATTACATTTTAGTGCAGAGAAGGTGGAGGTCAAGCATAACACTAGCAAAAACTTTACCAGGTGCTGAATGTGACACGGACCATGAGTTATTAATAGCAGACATGAAGATAAAGATGAAAAAGATAGTTACGGGATCAAGACCACTCCACTTTGACCTTACAAATATACCAGAGCAATACGGTATAGAAGTGAAGAACCGTTTCGAAATCCTGATGGCTGTACAGGAGTAGATGACACCAGATGAATTGGCTACGCAGGCCAAAGATATCTTAATAACAACAGTTAAAGACATGGTTCCAGTAAAGAAAACACAAAAGAATAGATGGATCACAGCAGGTACACTAGAACTGATAAAACAATGTAGAGAAATGAAGACGCAATGGAAAGTGACAAACAACAACAAAGATAATATAAAAGTTTAACAAAAGAAGTACGAAGAAACATAAGAAAAGACAAAAATACAATACATACAAGATTGTTGTGAAAGAATAGAAGAACATCAGAAGTGTGGAAGAGATAGTGAAATGTTGAAAGAAATGAAGACATTGACGCGAAATGTCACACCTAAGCTAAATGTAATTTGTGATGAGATGGGGAATACCCTGACAGAGACAGAGGAAATTCTAGAAAGATGGAAGGAATATTGCAAAAGAATGTATGAAACAACCGACTGTGGAAGCAGAAATCGACAGTGTGAATTATTATTGGAGGAGAAAGAACCCGAACCGACAATGGAAGAAGTTTTATGGGCAATAAAGAATCCGAAAAATGGTAAATCACCAGGATGTGATGAGATAACAGCTGAATTTATTAAAGCAGGAGGAAAGGAGTGTGCAACAATCTATCATGAACTATGTAAAAAGATATGGCATTCAGGTATTTGGCCAAAAGAATGGAAAATAACTGTATTCATACCACTGCCAAAAAAGGGTAACCTGAAATTATGCACCAACTACAGAACTATTGCCCTGATTAGTCATGCCAGTAAAATTCTGTTAAAAATCATAATGGGTAGACTTCGAAAGAAAATAGAAGAAGAAGTCAATATGGTCCAAGCTGTTTCAGGCAAGGAAGAGGATCAAGAGATCATATATTCAATCTAAGATTAATAATAGAGAAATGCAGAGAGTTTAATGTGAATCTATATTTATCATTTATAGACTACTCAAAGGCATTTGGTTGTGTACAACACCAGAAACTTTGGGAAATAATGGAAAAAATGGGATTTCCAACACATTTGATACAATTAACATCACTGCTGTATCTAGACCAACAAGCAGCAGTAAGAATAAATGGTGAAACAACAAGTTGGTTTGACATAAAACAAGGGGTCCGTCAGGGGTGCATATTGTCACCCTACTTATTTAACTTGTATACTGAAAATATAATAAGCTACAGAAGAGTTCTCTAAATATCGTGGACACAGAAAAGAACACATATTACTATACTACAAGAGCTTAATATTCAAGAAGGCTGGCTAGTGAAGAGGATTAAAGAGAGAAAACTGAAATATTTTGGACACATTAAACGTCATGATAATTTAGAGAAGACGGTATTGGAAGGATACATAATAGGAAAAAAAAGAGGAAGACAAAGACGAAGATGGCTGTAAGACATCGTTGATGATCTGGAAATGGATGCAACAGCAGCAGGCCATCTTGCTCACAACCGAGAGGCCTACAAGAGTGCTGTTTGGGAGGCAAAGTTCCGCAAGGGACATGCTAATGAATGAATGAATATATATATATATATATATATATATATATATATATATATATATATACATATATAGTTACATAGATAGATAGATAGATAGATAGATAGATAGATAGATAGATAGATGGCGGATGTGCATTTGGATATATGGATGGATATATAGATAGATAGATAGATAGATAGATAGATAGATAGATAGATAGATAGATAGATAGATAGATAGATAGATAGATAGATAGATAGATAGATATATAGATAGAAATATAAATAGATAGATAGATAGACAGATAGGTGGATAAATAGATAGATAGATAGATAGATAGATAGATAGATAGATAGATAGATAGATAGATAGATAGATAGATAGATAGATAGATAGATAGATAGATAGATAGATAGATAGAATGATAGATAGATAGATAGATAGATAGATAGATAGATACTTACAAAATTCTTACAAAATTCTAGAAGATATAAATTGATAAGCATCATAAAAGCAAACCTCATCACATAGTGACTTCGAAAAAACCTTTGCTTTATTTTGGATAACATAATCTAATATTTTCTTTGCATGAATTTCTCGTTATAACATTTTAATAACATTTAATTATCATTAGCATCTTCTACTTTCTTCTTTTCTGGATTATTTTTAAAACATTATTTCAGACCGTAAGTATTTCTTGCACAGAATATAGTATTTAAATTCTTAAACTGCATTTTTCAAGCTTTCGAATATAATATGTTCCTATTTGCAGGCTTTTCTCGAAATATATCTTTTAAAAATAATGTATAATATAAATTACATGTTCATGCACACTGATACACATTCATATTCTAATTACACTTCTAAAATATTCTTAGTCTTATTGTTAAGTTTTTGAAATGTAAGTGTTCTAGTTTTTCTATAACTCAAGTAAGTTAAACTGAAAGACAAACATAAATACATATATCGATACTTACATACATGTACATGTGCACTAAATTATTTGTCTACTTACACAAGAATTTCAAAGCTACAGTAGTTACTATAAGATAGGTGTTGTACTTCTAGGTGGCATTTTATGTATGCAAATGGTATTAAAAATGTTGAAATGGATTCAGCATATTCTTTACTGACTACTTGTTTCTTTTTCATATTTCTATTCATTAACACAGTCGGTAAACTTTCTTAACCTGATATTTAGAGACAAACATTTATGATAAAATGTATATACTCTTAATTTATTACTGATCATTTACACAACAATACATTTCTTTCAAGTTTTGAAGTAACAGTTTTATACAGACCTAGAAATTATATTTCTTTCACATTTCAATGTTATTTAATTTTGCTAAAATTATAGTAAATTTTTAATGTATACATATATAAAATCAGTAGTATTATGTTAACATTTTCAAAAATCGGTAGATAGATATCTAAACA
Source organism: Achatina immaculata (assembly GCA_009760885.1). NCBI lineage: Eukaryota > Metazoa > Mollusca > Gastropoda > Stylommatophora > Achatinidae > Lissachatina > Lissachatina immaculata. The sequence continues at coordinate 45,423,604 of CM019698.1, forward strand.
GAATGAATGAATGAATGAAAGACCTTTATTATAAAAGAGCAAATAACAGAGATAGCACGTACGTCTTACATACAGCTCTTAAGCACTCGATATCTTATTCTTTTCACACACTCGATTTAATAAGTTATACAAATTACATGAATATACATATATACACAATTTAACACGTATAAGACCCTATGAAGTTAGACATTATATGTAGCAACTGGAGGTGGATTTTCTAGAGTCTGAGGAATACTAGCACCAGAAGAGCAGGACAGTTTTATTTTCAAAGATTAGAACAACTGTAAGAAAGATGGCCGATGAGAAAAAAGCAGGACTTTAGAGAAACAGATTGGCAAATAGACGAATGGATGAATAGATAGAGAGACAGATAGATAGATAGATAGATAATAGATATATTGACAGATAGATAGATAGATATATAGATAGATATATAGATAGATAGATAGATAGATAGATAGATAGATAGATAGATAGATAGATAGATAAATAGATATATATATATAGATAGACAGGTAAATAGATAGATCGATAGATAGATAGATAGATAGATAGATAGATAGATAGATAGATAGATAGATAGATAGATAGATAGATAAATTGACAGATAGAAAGATATAGATACATAGATAGATAGACAGATACATAGATACATAGATAAATAGATAGATAATTAAATATATATATATATATATATATATTTGGTTAGCGGGGTAGGGGTATCCCCTATCAAAGGAGAAGTAAGACGCCTCCTTACCTCCGTCAGTCTACGGGACACCCTTGGGCAAGGTGTAGTACCCGTATAGCCCCCCTATCAGGGTGACGTGAAGCCATGGGAGCAGGTGGTGGATGGAATGGGAGAGCAGCTGACAGATAATGTTGGTTATGGTCACCATTCTATGATGGTAGGCAGATGATCTCAATGTAGGGGCAATGGCTACGATCACTCACTAGTACAGTCACTGCCCAGAAGGAAAGCAATGGTAAACTATCTTCTGGAAACATACCAAGAAACCCAAGCAGCAATCATGGAAAGTCAATTAGGAAAAAGATCTGGTGGTGACGCCCCCAGGCCAGATAGATCTAATTTTAACACTGGGGAAGAGTTTGAGACAGAGGTCAGTACTAGTAATTGTGATGACGGACAAAATCCTGACGGTGTTAAAAAGGAAAACCCCTGCATCAAACTAAAAAGAAAAATAAGAGTAGGAACATGGAATGTAAGAAGCATGTATGAGGGAAAATATCAAGTAATAAGTGACGAGATGAAAAGAACGGGGATACACATTTTGGGAATCTGCGAACATCGATGGAAAGGATCAGGACACTTTAAGAGCGTTAATGATAATATATTTATATATTCTGGCGGAGAAGTAGGAGGAAAGAATGGAGTGGCTTTTTATTTGGACAAATCAACATCAAAAGCATTACTAGGCTACAATCCAGTAAGTGATAGAATCCTAACAATCAGACTTAAGGGCATTCCTAGAAATGTAATAATCATCCAGATATATACATCTACATCAGCAGCAGAAGAAGAGGAAGTAGAAAGCTTTTATAACATACTGCAAACGACGATAGACCAGGTACGGAAAAATGATATTGTAATAATAATGGGTGATTTTAATGCAAAAATTGGTACAGAAGGAGCAGAAGATGAAGGACATGTTGTAGGGAAATTTAGCATAGGACATAGAAATGAGGCAGGTGACAATCTAATGGCGTTTTGCATGGAAAATGAGCTAATGATCGCTAACACACTTTTGAAACGACATCCAAGAAGACTTTACACATGGACATCACCTGATGGGAAAACCAGGAATCAAATAGATTACATTTTAGTGCAGAGAAGGTGGAGGTCAAGCATAACACTAGCAAAAACTTTACCAGGTGCTGAATGTGACACGGACCATGAGTTATTAATAGCAGACATGAAGATAAAGATGAAAAAGATAGTTACGGGATCAAGACCACTCCACTTTGACCTTACAAATATACCAGAGCAATACGGTATAGAAGTGAAGAACCGTTTCGAAATCCTGATGGCTGTACAGGAGTAGATGACACCAGATGAATTGGCTACGCAGGCCAAAGATATCTTAATAACAACAGTTAAAGACATGGTTCCAGTAAAGAAAACACAAAAGAATAGATGGATCACAGCAGGTACACTAGAACTGATAAAACAATGTAGAGAAATGAAGACGCAATGGAAAGTGACAAACAACAACAAAGATAAATATAAAAGTTTAACAAAAGAAGTACGAAGAAACATAAGAAAAGACAAAAATACAATACATACAAGATTGTTGTGAAAGAATAGAAGAACATCAGAAGTGTGGAAGAGATAGTGAAATGTTGAAAGAAATGAAGACATTGACGCGAAATGTCACACCTAAGCTAAATGTAATTTGTGATGAGATGGGGAATACCCTGACAGAGACAGAGGAAATTCTAGAAAGATGGAAGGAATATTGCAAAAGAATGTATGAAACAACCGACTGTGGAAGCAGAAATCGACAGTGTGAATTATTATTGGAGGAGAAAGAACCCGAACCGACAATGGAAGAAGTTTTATGGGCAATAAAGAATCCGAAAAATGGTAAATCACCAGGATGTGATGAGATAACAGCTGAATTTATTAAAGCAGGAGGAAAGGAGTGTGCAACAATCTATCATGAACTATGTAAAAAGATATGGCATTCAGGTATTTGGCCAAAAGAATGGAAAATAACTGTATTCATACCACTGCCAAAAAAGGGTAACCTGAAATTATGCACCAACTACAGAACTATTGCCCTGATTAGTCATGCCAGTAAAATTCTGTTAAAAATCATAATGGGTAGACTTCGAAAGAAAATAGAAGAAGAAGTCAATATGGTCCAAGCTGTTTCAGGCAAGGAAGAGGATCAAGAGATCATATATTCAATCTAAGATTAATAATAGAGAAATGCAGAGAGTTTAATGTGAATCTATATTTATCATTTATAGACTACTCAAAGGCATTTGGTTGTGTACAACACCAGAAACTTTGGGAAATAATGGAAAAAATGGGATTTCCAACACATTTGATACAATTAACATCACTGCTGTATCTAGACCAACAAGCAGCAGTAAGAATAAATGGTGAAACAACAAGTTGGTTTGACATAAAACAAGGGGTCCGTCAGGGGTGCATATTGTCACCCTACTTATTTAACTTGTATACTGAAAATATAATAAGGAATGTTAGAGAAGATGTAGACAAAGAATATTACGATGTCTTAACAGCTGGAGGTTATGAAATACCAGAGATTAGATATGCTGATGACACAGTATTGCTGTCCACAACACAAAAAGGAATGGAAAAACTAATTATGTCAGTCCGCAAGAACAGCGAAGAGCAGAACCTCTATCTTAATGCAAAGAAAACTAAATTGATGACAACTGACAAAACAAACAAGGCAACTGAAATATGTATCAATGAGGAAAAGCTGGAAGAAGTGGAGAGTTTTGAATATCTTGGATCGCTACTAACTAATAATGGAGATACAATGAGAGAAATTAAAAGGAGGACATCTATCGCTCTTCAGAAAGTAAAACAAATAAAGAATCTGTGGAGAGGAGCAGACAGAACCACAAAAATACTATTTTTAAGGGCATGAATCTTTCCCATAGCAAAATATGCCTGTGAGACCTGGACACTTAACAAAACAGCTGAGAAACACATAAATGCCTTTGAATGTAAATGCTACAGAAGAGTTCTCTAAATATCGTGGACACAGAAAAGAACACATATATCTATACTACAAGAGCTTAATATTCAAGAAGGCTGGCTAGTGAAGAGGATTAAAGAGAGAAAACTGAAATATGTTGGACACATTAAACGTCATGATAATTTAGAGAAGACGGTATTGGAAGGATACATAATGGGAAAAAAAAGAGGAAGACAAAGACGAAGATGGCTGCAAGACATCGTTGACGATCTGGAAATGGATGCAACAGCAGCAGGCCATCTTGCTCACAACCGAGAGGCCTACAAGAGTGCTGTTTGGGAGGCAAAGTTCCGCAAGGGACATGCTAATGAATGAATGAATATAAATATATATATATATATATATATATATATATATATACATACATATATATAGTTACATAGATAGATAGATAGATAGTAAGATAGATAGATAGATAGATAGGTAGATAGATAGATGGCGGATGTGCATTTGGATATATGGATGGATAGATAGATAGATAGATAGATAGATAGATAGATAGATAGATAGATAGATAGATAGATAGATAGATAGATAGGTAGATAGATAGATAGATTAGATAGATAGATAGATAGATAGATAGATAGGTAGATAGATAGATAGATAGATAGATAGATAGATAGATAGATAGATATGCAGACAGACAGACAGACAGACAGAAAGTTAGATAGGTAGATAGATAGATAGATAGATAGATAGATAGATAGATAGATAGATAGATAGATAGATAGATAGATAGATAGATAGATAGATAGATGGAAGAAATTTTCGTATGTATATATATAATTACATACATAAAATCAGATACGTGCATTCATATATGCATACATTATTACATGTATACACTGAAACATATGTAATAGAAACATAAATGATCATACACACTTTACTATATAAACACCCAAAACTGAGACAATTTATTGTCTTTAATATATGGTCACCACCGTTAACTATAATAATTATTAGTATTTTTGGTATAATAATAATATAATGTTGCAAGGAATTCATTCCCAGAACTACAATTATTTGAAATTCATTATTTTTCTACTATCTAAATGGTGATGAACGATTATATACAATATTTCACTAAATTATCTGCCCTTATTTGGAAATAAAAATGCAGTGAGTAAGTATTTTTTAATGGATTTTAAGGATTAAGTACATTTTTTTAATTACATAATTTACATATATATATTATTTTAACACAGCGGCCCTGTTAGGTCAGTGGCTAAGCGGTCAATTTACTAATCTGGTGGTACCAGGTTATCAGAGAGATTTTCTTCTGGTACACAACACAAAGACCCCGGGATCGACTATGTCTCTACAATTTGGAACTAGACTATTTTAGGAAAATACATTAAACCAGGCGCGATAATGAGTAAACGTTGTGATATATATATATATATATATATATATATATATATATATATATATATATATATATATATATATATATATATATATATATATATATAAAAGAAAATTAGAATCAGAATTGCAAAAGCAGCATCGATCTTCAAAAATCTTGAGAACATATGGAATTCAAACGTTATAATCACAAAAACGAAGTTAAGACTATGCACTCGAAATGTAATATCCATCCTCATTTATGCATGCGAAAGTTGGAAAAAAACTAAAGAAATAGACAAAAAAGTAGGCTCCTGTGAAAACAAATGACTAAGGAAAATATTCGGCATCAAGTGGATCGAATTCAAGAACAATGTAGAGATAAGACAGATAACTGAACAACAACCTGTCTCATGGGCGATCAGGAAAATGAGATCACTTGATGACAAAAAAATGGTCAATGAATCCTAGAACAAGCTATCAAGTGGAACACAACAGGCCAAAGAAAAAGAGGCAGACCGCGTGAAACTCTGAAGAGGACATTGTTAAGAGAGGCCACATTAACAGTCATAAAATCCCTTGATGAGGTTGAAAGGAAATCTTGTCGAACTACCTTGCGATCCCTATGTCACGTTTAACGGCACGGGAAGTATATATGCAGGAAACTCTCTAACGCAGAGAGCGGAACAACAACACAACTCCTTCAGATCATCAGAGGAAGTACCTTCCTCAGACAAGTGTTTCGGCCCTTTAAACTCCTGACACTCTAAGGGGGGTGGGCCCCTCTGGGTCATGACTCCCAGAGGTCTTGTGAGAAGTTGTTTTTTTTTTCTCCCGGTCCCGGGATCGAACCCATGATCTTCCAGTTGCCACTGCACTTTTTGAAGTGCTTCTTTAGCGATTTAGCTACGGAGGACTAGTATTGGTTGTGGCAAATGAAATTACTTATGTTCCCAATTTTTGTTTCGAATACTCCACAGCCAGCATGAGGCCTTTTCTGCTGTTTCTGAAAGGCTTCTCAATGTCCTTGCTCTTGCTTGTCCCTTTATGCCCAGTTGCTTACACAGGTCATATGCTGATGTTGCTACGAATCCTCTTTCTCCCACTTCTACAGCTATCACTTTTGCCCTGATTCCTGCCCCCTGCCTCAGTTGCTTGACCAGATCATTGTACTTCTCCAATTTGAATAAATGCTTTTCCTCTGTTCTAGTTTCGTATGGGACCGTAAGCTCGATCATTATTAATTCCTGTTTTTTCTGTGGAGTACACTACAATGTCCCGTTGCATTACTGTGTTCTTGATGGCAGTCGGGTATTCTCTTTTTTCTGGAAGGTCTGCTGTCACTTCCCAGTCATGTGTACCATCTAGCAGTGATGGTAAGGGAATGTCCCAGCGCCTATGAAGTATTTAGGTGGGACCTCAACTCTTTTGCTGTTATTTGCTTTATCGTTTGCCCTGTCTACGATGGCTACTAGTTCCTGCAACACTCTGTTGTGCCGCCAGGTGTACCGTCCTTGCCCTAAAGACACTCTACATGCTGACAGCACATGTTCCAATGTTTGCCTTTCGTTGCAGAGAGGGAACTTTGTATCTTCTGATACACCCCATTTGTATAGGTTGGAGCCTGTAGGCAGAAGGTCATAAGTAGCTCTGATGATGAAGCTGAGCCTCAAGGGTGCTATTTTCCAGATGTCATTCTATGTTAGCGATCTCTGCAGGACTTCCTCCCATGTTGTCCATTACCCTTGTTGTGATTGTTGGACTGGCTTCTGGACCCGCTTGTCATCCTCTGAATTCCTTACTTCGCTGATGATCATATCCCTCTTTCCTTGCAGGAGGCCTTTGACCACCATTTGATTTCGCCATGACCAAATCCCCTTCTGGTGGTCTGGGTGTACCCTAATACTTCTTTCAGCTCCTGCGTTTCCCTTGCTGTGGTCACTTCCTCACCTACTTTCCATTTTCGTCCAGTTTTAAGTGTTGGCTGCACTTCTCGTACCACCGGATCTGTAGATTCTTGTAGCATCATTGCAAGTCTTGTTTCTCCTACCTTGTATTCTTCAACCACAGATTTGAATGTCAGCTGCAGTTTGCTCTTCTTGTATTACAGCGCTACATCAGTTAATCCTGGTGGTACGCCCAACCACTTTCTCATGGCTTTATTTATCTTTCTTTCGACTGCCTCTACTGTGCTGGTACTTACTTCGTAAATGAGTAGTGGGCACATCAGTTTTGGAATCAGCATGAACTGGAGGCACCATAGTTTGAACTAACCCAGTAGCGTGCTTTTGTCTATGATGCTCAGTCCATTCTGCGCCATTTCTATAACCTGCTTCACAGAGCTTGAGTCCTTCATGGATGCATCATATACTCTGCCAAGGCTCTTCACTGGCTCTTCCCCTACATTCGGGATTATTTGATTTTCCACTGTGTGCGGTCTTTCTATCTCTTTCCCTTTCATGAGTGACAGGCTTCTTGACTTCTTTGACTTGAAGCTCATGCGGCACCATGTGATAAGGCTGTCCAAACGCTCTAAGATCTTTCGTGCCTGTGCTTCACTGGTCGTTATTACTGTTGTGTCATCCATGAACGCTTTTAGTGGTGTCATTTGACATCCATGTCTGAATCTTGGGCCTTCTGCTGCTCCTTCTGCTGCTCTCAGGATTACTTGCATGGCTAGTACGAACAGTATGGGAGATATTGTACAACCCATTACAATTCCTACCTGGAGCTCGATCCATCTTGTAATATATCCTGATGTTCCAAACCTCATGAGGAACCCTGTGAAGTACATTTTCAGCATATTTGTGATTTCTTTTGGCACATGATACATGTCTAGTGCTAGCCATATCATCTGGTGCGGTACAGAGCAATACGCATTTACTAGGTCAAACCATATTACCTGTAGATCTTGCTTTCCAGATTTTGTCTGCTGAATAGCTTCCCAAATCATTGACGCATGCTCGAGACATCCTGGGAAACCTGGAATTTCTCCCTTCTGCACGGATGTATCAACGTAACCATTGTCTAGGAGGTATGTTGTTAGTCTTTTTGCCATCACAGAGAAGAATATCTTTCCTTCCACATTCAGAAGTGAGATCGGCCTGAACTGGTTGATTTCAGTGGAATTCTGCTCCTTGGGGATGTATACTCCATTAGCCTTTTTCCATTATATACATATGACTCCTTTGGTCCATGATGTTCGTAGGAGTTTATGAAGCTTCTTTAGTACTTTAGGGCATCTTTTGTACAGTATGTAAGTTTCGCCATTTGGGCCTGGTGCTGACTTGCCTTTAGCTTTTCTTACAGCGCTCTCTACTTCTTGTAAGGTTGGTGGGCTGCATTTGAATTTGCTGCCTGGTGCACAGGGCCACACTAGACATTTCATCTGCTCGACAGGTGTATGCTGATTTTTATCAGGGTATGTCTTGCTCGACCACCTCCTTACCTGCTTTCAGCGTACCTGATTTTGACTGTTCAAATAACTGCTTGGCAAATCCGAAGGGATCTCTGTAGAACTTCTCTCTTGCGTATCTGGTTTCCCTCTTCCTTTTACATATTCTTTCAGCTCTGCAAAGGGCATTGTACTGGGATTTTAGATTCTGCCAAACCTGTCTTAGTCCTTCTTTTTCTGATTCATGTGCCTTTTTGAACATTTTCCGGGCATGGTTCTTCTGCTGTCTTATTGGTTCTATTTTCCTCTGTCTTCTGGACTTTCTTGGTGTTACTTTTTCTCTTTTTGCCTGTTTGGTTCCAAACTCTTTGTGCCAGTGAAGATATATGATGTTACCTAATGCTTCCAGCTTTTGCTCCAGGTTTTTTCCTCTTAGCTGTTTGTCCAGTTCTTTGCATAATCCAGCGTCTAGGTTTTCCCATATGTTTTTTGCACTTGCTGATGGGAAGTTAATCTTGTCTCTGGTCTCGTCGGTGGGCTGCATTGCTTCCCTGCTGCCTAAATCAACCTGAATATTCTCTGTATTGTGGATTATATCCTGAAAGAGATCTTCTAATGTCATGTCTGAGACTGGCGTCACAGTGCACTGTTGAGTATTGGGCAGCACGGAACCACCACATCCCTTCTTCGTTCTTTGTATCTTCCTGCCACAGATGCATGGATACTCCATCAGCTGTTCTGAAGTCGAATTAATTGGGGCGCGCATGGTCGTTTCCGTATAGTCACCTGTGGATCCATCATTCTCCCCCCTTTATATATGTATATAAGATATACATATATAATATATATATATATATATATATATATATATATATATATATATATATATATATAAGAAGAGGGAGAGAGAGAATAGTAAGAGAGAGATAGATTGACGGATAAAGACCTACAGAGACAGTATCATAGACAGAAAAATTGTAGATGGATGGATGGATGGATGGATGGATGGATGGATGGAAGTATTGTTGAATGGGTGTACACTAGAGAGAGAGAGAGAGAGACAAACAAACATAGAGAATGAATGAATGAATGATCTTGATTTTTAAATGGTAAAAATTCGGCACGCAGGCCCGTCTTACTTTCTGCCCTTCATCACTCAATCTTTCATTCTTTCTGCATAGTCGATTTAATACAAGTTTGCAAATTACATGTGTTCTATCTCCTGACGTCTTTTCCTTGTACAGTGAAAACATAATGAGAAATATAGAGAACCTGCCGTGAATATCAACTGGCAGGTACAACCTTAACAACTTATGATATGCAGATGACACAGTTTTGAATTCTAAAAGTGAAAGGGATCTACAAGCTCTTCTGGACTTCATGGTTCATGAAAGTAAAAGTATAGATCTCAGCCTTAATAAAAAGCAGACTGAAGTGATGGTCGTCTAAAAGAAAAGAATAAAACCAAAATGTAGCATTACCATCGATGGCACAGATTTGAAAGATGTTGATAAATTCAAGCACGTAGGAACAATTATAACAACCTATGCGAAATGTTACAATGAAATAAAAAGGAGCCGTGCCCAAGCCAAATCAGCATTCCAGAAAATGAGAAATATCTCGTGCAACAGATTCATATCAATGGAAACAAGATTCGAAGTACTTAAATGTTACATGGGTCCAATTTTGATGTATGGATGTGAAACATTGTCCATGAATAAGAGAGTGCAGCAAGAAATAGAGGCCATGAAAATGTGGTTTATAAGAACGATGTTGAAGTTACCAATAAACAGCTAATTGGAAGCTCATTGGTTTTATGAAATGAGTGGAGCATGGCCGTTCATATAATGCCGGGGGTGGAAGGATCATATTAATTGAAATATGTCTAACAGAGGGCATGATCATTGGAGGCACAATATTCACACACAAAGAGATACATAAAACAACGTGGATATCTCCAGATGATAGAACTAGAAACCAGATAGACCATTTTGTATTAGAAAGCAATACAGAAATCTCTCATGGATGTAAGGGCTTATAGGGGTGCAGATGTCAACAGTGATCACAACCTGTGCCTAGGGAAAATAAAACTAAAATTGAAAAGTCAACACAAGAAATCAGTACACAGAAAGATAAACATCCACAGCCTACAAGAAGAAAATACTAACATTAATTTCAATCAGGAACTTGCCAATCATTCCAAAACACCCAGTGAAGTTGAGGATATAGGTATAGATGAGTTATGGAATTCTTACAGCACAGCCATAATCACAGCAGCAAAAGTAAGCGCTGGATTGGAAAAACCAAATAGAAAAGCATGGATATCAGATAAAACATGGAAGTATATACATGAAAGACGAGCAGTCAAATTAAACATGTTGAATACAAAAGCAGATCATGAAAGAGATTCGGCAAAAGCAAAATACAAAGACATAGACAAGAAAGTAAAAAGTTCAGCTAGAAGGGATAAAAGAGAATACATAGACAATATGGCGAAAGAGGCAGAAAAAGCAGCAAAAACAGGAGACAGCAAAACTTTATATAACATACAAAAGAGGCTAACAGGTACTATTACATCTAAAGAAGGACCAATCCTTAGCAAAACTGGAACACTATTAACATCAAATAAAGACCAAAAGCAAAGATGGGCTGAACACTTCCAAGAAATACTCAATCGACCACACCCAAAAGAATTGTTAAACCTTGAAACTGACTTACCAGCCCCACAACTAAATGTCAATCTAGATGAAATTAAATTGCATGAAATTGAAACAGCAGTGAATTTAATGGCTAACAACAAAGCTGCAGGTGAAGATGAAATAACAGCCGAGATGCTAAAAGCTATCAATAGTGACAACATGAGACAACTACAGAGAATGTTTAACAAGATTTGGAAAGAAGAAAAGGTCCCTTCTAATTGGAAGAAAGGAATCATTGTTAAAATACCAAAAAAGGGCAACCTTAGTGACTGTAACAACTGGAGAGGAGTAACCTTAATATCAGTTGTGTCAAAAGTATTTTGCAAGGTCATTTTGAATAGACTCAAAGATATAGTGGATACTGCAATGAGAGAAGAACAAGCAGGATTTCGAAAAGGGAGAAGCTGTCTCGACCAGATCTTTACTCTCAGAATAATATTTGAAGAACATACTGAAAAGCAGAAACCATTAATACTGAATTTCATAGATTTTAAGAAGGCATTTGATAGCATACACAGAGATTCATTATGGAGAATTTTATGTCTATATGGAATACCATCTAAAATTGTCAACATCATTAAGGACTTATACAATGGATATGGTTGTGCAGTCAAGACAGAAGAAGGGATGAGTGAATGGTTCCAGATTGAAACAGGCGTGAAACAAGGATGTATACTGTCTCCTTTACGTTTTGGGATTACAATAGACTTCATAATGACAAAATGCTGCACAGGTAACACAGGTATTGACTGGGTACATGGGACCCAACTAGAAGATCTTGATTTTGCTGATGACATAACTCTTATCAGTAATAATGTGAACTCCATGCAAGAAAAAACAGATAGCCTATCTTCACTGGCTAGCAAAATAGGACTTGAAATTAACAAGGACAAAACAAAAATAATGAAAATTCCCATCAATCAAAATGGAAAAATACACATAGAAGGGACAGATATTGAAGAAGTCAATCAATTTGCATACCTTGGCAGCTACATAGACCAGGATGGTGACACTAGAAAGGAAGTTAGGATCAGAATTGCAAAAGCAGCATCAATCTTCAAGAATCTTGAGAACATATGGAATTCAAAAGTTATAAGCACAAAAACCAAGTTAAGACTATTCAATTCAAATGTAATATCCACCCTCATTTATGCATGCGAAAGCTGGAAAACAACTAAAGAAATAGAAAAGAAATTAGACTCTTTTGAAAACAAATGCCTAAGGAAAATACTCGACATCAAGTGGAATGAATTCAAGAACAATGCAGAGATAAGACAGATGACTGAACAACAACCAGTCTCACGGGTGATCAGGAAAAGGAGATGGACATATGTTGGTCACTTGATGAGAAGAAATGATCAGAGAATCCCAAAACAAGCTATCAAGTGGAACACAATAGGCCGAAGAAAAAGGGGCAGACCGCGTGAAACTCTGAAGAGGACATTATTAAGAGAGGCCAAGTTAACAGGCATAAAATCCTTTGTTGAGGTTGAAAGACTCGCCGAAGACAGGAAAAATTGGCGAACTACTTTGCGAGCCCTTTGTGACGTCTAACGGCACGGGAAGGATATAAGATATATAAGATATAAGATATATATATATATATAGATATAGGTGTCTGTGTGGAACTGTCTCAAAGCTGTTGGGCCCGACGTGGAGTAGGGGCTTAAGTACACCCACCAAAGGCTGGAAAACAAACTTTTGGCCAGGCCATCCTACAGCTGTGTCAACATGGAAGTCCGAGCAAGATAACAGTCTGCCCTAGCAAGACCACAGTCTGCCCTAGCAAGACCACCGTCTGCCCTAGCAAGAAAGGCTGCTGAAGTTGGAGGTACCCAGCCAGAAGGCACATCCCAAAAAAATTAGGGTACCACGCAACATCGCTGAATGTGTACGAAGAAGAAGGAAATAACTACTGTTTTTCCATAACACATTTTGTTCCTATTATATTGACGAAATGATCGGTATAAAATTTTGAAATGGATACAAACAATTCTTACTGACCTTGTGTTACATAGTTATATATATATATATATATATATATATATATATATATATGTATATATATATATATATATATATCGATTGAAATATTGCTAAAAAGGAGAAGACAATCGAGAGGAAAGATGCAGGGCTGAGTCTGTGCTTGTGATTTTCGTCTATACTTAGCCCAGCCGACCTCACTACATGATTCTATGTACTGTGGATTATATGATGTTCCTTGAAATCATACCGTGCTGTTGGTTTATCGTTACTGTCCTCGTACGTGAAGATTTCCCTGATTCTGTTGAGCTTTGTCATGTCTGATATTATGTCAAGGTATCAGAAGATATTAACCCGGCAGCAGGCAGCTGCATCATCATTGATGTGCATATCACATGTTGATTTCTGGATATGGGAGGAGAGATATGATGAGAGTCATTGCGTTAGCACAAATTGAGATTTTGGGAGAATTCAGTGCATTAGAATATGATCTGTGTAATATTTCAATGCATTAGCACATGGAAATCTGTGTAGTCTCTGGAGGTGGGTATGTGGCAACAGCGGCTGAAATGTGTTACCAGTGCATCGGCACAATATTGAGAACAAATGTATACTTGCTCAGTAGGGCTAGAGGAGTCCAAGCCAATATGGTCCACTTATGTAGTTGTTACTTTTAGATAATACATTGTATTTATGTCATGCCCTGATTAACATGATGATACATGGTCTTGTCCTGTGTATGTAGTGTCTGTGGTGGCGTCACTTTGATATATATATATATATATATATATATATATATATATATATAGTGTTAATAAATGGATGTAAATTATAATGATGTGATGTATGAATGTGTGTAAGATGCTGAATTAACTGGCTTGATATGTCCTTGGAGGAGAGAATCTGGGTTGGCGATCATGGGGGTCGCGACATCTTGGCTACGTAGTACAGTAGTACATGCCAAGGGAATGCCCGAAGCAGCTGGGTTGATCTATTTCTTCCCAATGTAACCATAAAGTGTAGATTTAGCGCCAGCTAGATTTACAGTATCATGGACAGGTAAGAAAACCAAGGAAGGAGTCTTACGAGAGGCGTGATTTAAAAGGACATTTTCTGAGAAGAGGAAAATTCGAACACATTATAGCAAGTGGAAAAGCTGAAGGAAGAAGAGACAAAGGAAGAACGAGAGAGAAATGACTGGGTGGCTGTCAGTGTGGCTAAGAAGAAGGTCAATGGTGGATCCCATAATCAAGACCAAAGACAGGGAATTGTGGAAAGAAACGATCGCCTGCGCCACGCGGCACGGCACTTGGTTTGATACAAATTACATTAGGACAAAAAAGCATATCAAAAGAGTGTAATATTAAACTATTACAATAAAAGTAAAAGAGAAGAATTAATTAACCTATTAAAATAACTCCCACACACTAATACACGCACACACAGAGACATACGTAAAGAAAAATCCATTTACAATATACATTCTAACATATTTTTTAACAAATATTAAAATAATTTCTTACAGTATCTAACACGTTCCTTTTCAGTCTATGCCATTTTAGTACTTGGTGGCTGGGAGTCATGGGTTGAGAGGGTGCTGGTTATTCTATAGAAGCATATAGTTACAAGCAAGTATACAATGAACAAGGTTTGAGTTAAAGAATGAAGTATCACACATTTGTTTTAAATGGTAAGGAAGTGTATTCCAGAGCAGCCCTGCATAGTATGTAAAGGCTTTTCTTGTACAGATCATGCCTGGCTTTAGGAAGAAAGACATTATTAAAAAATGCTGCCCATGTTTAGTGATATACGTAAAGAGTGACCATAAGTAAGGCGTAGCATTATGCAACAGAATTCTGTGAACACACTTTACTTCGTTAAAATAATTTGAAGGGTAGAATTTTGATTTTGTA
>CM019698.1:45438797-45481297 GCA_009760885.1 Achatina immaculata
ACTTAGTAATGATTAAGCTTACAGTCTTGTATTAACTAGATGAGTAATGATTAAGCTTACAGTCTTGTATTAACTAGTATACGATAAGTCCCTCATCAGTCACTAAGTTAACTCCAAGGTTTAAAAATGACACGGGAACCAACACATTAAAGAAACGGAACAAAAAACTAACCACAAACACTGAAGTGCAGAAGATCAAAGACGCTCTGACCTAGTCCTACACATACTCCAGCCCATGCCCACAATCGTCCCTACCCACACACATATCGTCCCTACCCACACACACACACATACCGTCCCTGCCCACACACACACACATATCCTGACACTTATTTTACCACCCACACCCGTGCTACCTACACCCAGTTTCTTAGTTCTACAGCACACGTGACTTGACATGTGGAGATCCCAGAGACTTGATAAAACAAGTCGAGTTGGGAAAGATCATGTGGAAGCAGATAAGCTGCTTAAGAAACTAAACGATAGAGAAGTTGTTGTTAGAACTTTCTTAGAAAAGGTTGACGTGAAAGCTGCAGAGATTGTGATAACTTTCTTGCTGAATCTAGGAAGAAGAGAAATGAGAAAGTCTGGAAGGAAAAGACCTGGGAAAACACACGAGCCAGACCAGAAGTCCTAGCCAATACTCAGTGACCAGGAATCAGAGCAGAGCGGTGAAAGTATAGCAGAAGAAGAAGATGAGAGATGATAATGATGATGATGACGACGATGATGATGATGATGATATGTCAGATGTAAAAAAAAACAAACTAGAAAACGTAATGAGACAATTTCCTAGTTGTTGTTAACTAGCACACATTAACAAACTCCCTAAACACGACATCGTAGCTGTCATGGGAGAGTTCAACGCTCATGTAAGAATAGATAACACCGAAGTCGAAAAAGTAATGGGGAAAGACGGGATTGATACGGTAAATCAGAATGGAGACAGATTCATTGAATTATGTCTAACAAAGGGCGTGATCATTGGAGGAACATTATTTCCACACAAAGAGATACATAAAAAATATGGATATCTCCAGATTATAGAACCAGAAATCAGATAGATCATTATTGTATTAGAAAGCAATTCAGAACATCTCTGATAGACGTAGGAGCATATAGGCGTGCAGATATCAACAGTGATCACAATCGTGTATAGGGAAAATAAAACTAAAACTGAAAAGCCAACACAAGAAATCAGTATTCAGAAAGATAAACAGTCATAGTCTACAGGATGAAAATACTAAGAGTAATTTTAATCAGGGACATACTAAACAGTTCGCTGCATTCAGTGAGGTAGAGGAGGCAGATATAGATGAATTACGGCAATCAGTCTCACAGCACAGCCATAATTACAGGAGCTGAAACAAGTATTGAATTGTAAAACAACAAGTAGAAAACCATGGATATCCGATAACACGTTATATCCATACATGAAAGACGAGCAGCAAAATTAGCCATGTTGGATGTAAAGACAGATCTTTGAGAAGCAACATGCAAAGAACTCGACAATAAAGTTAAACATTCAGCTAGAATGGATAAAAGAGAATGCATGGACAATATGGCGAAACCAACAGAGAAGGCAGCAAAAACAGGAGACAGCAAAACATTATATGACATACAAAAGAGGAAAGTAGCTACTATTACATCCAAAGAAAGACCACTCCTTAGCAAAATTGGCACACTATTAACATCAAGTAAAGACCAGTATGAAAGATGGGTCGACCACTTCCAAGAAATACTTAATCGACCACACCCAAAAGAATTGATAGACCTTGAAATTGACTTACCATTCCCACAAATAATGTCAACCTAGATGAAATTACATTGCATGGAATTGAAACAGCAGTGACTCTAATGATTAACGACAAAGCTGCTGGTGAAGATGAAATAACAGCCGAACTGTTAAAAGCTATTAACATTAACAACATGTGTAGCATGGCCTTGTAAGTAATGATTATTGTTGTTATTATTTTTCTTAATGAATATGATTATGAAAATATACTGTAAACAAAGAGTAACATCGAATAGATACATATAAAAGTAGGTAGAAAAAGGAAGAGAAAGTTATAAAACTTCCATGACACTAGAACAAGACGAGGACAAAAGAAAACAATGAATAGAAAAAGGCGAGACTCAGTGACACTGACATATAGATAATACAAAGGAGGGACGCCATAAAGTAGGATGGTCCAGTGGGACTGGACGCTAACACGTGTAACCAAAATAGAAAAGACGAATAGAAAAGGCAGTCGCAATGAGAAGCGAGGACACAATAAAACATTAGATATGAGATAACGTCTTAAGTAAATGGTAATTGTATCGACGGAGTTGATACTCTGACACCTGTTAGGTGACGCGAGTAAAGACGCTTTTATGACGCTATTGCATACGGTTTTTAAATAAAGGAGTGACCGAATCGGCCAGCTGACCAATTAAATATTTAGAGGCGTGGCCTATTGGAAAATTGATCTACGAGAGATACATCACGAACAAGTTTGAATGACGGACAATCAAAACGCTCATGGGAACCAGTGGACATTTGAAGGGTGGAACCAAAATACTTATTGGTTAATTCATCAAGCATGAAGTGAAGATAAAAAGGCGAGCGGAGAGACAGGAAGAAGGAGGAAGAAGAAGAGACAGAGAAGCGGTCCCGAGGACGGAAGAACAGACAACCTAGGACGAAGAAGCACGGAGGTAGAAGAGAGAGGAGACAGAGAAGGGAGATAGTCAGAACACTGTCGGTCCGGCAAGTAGCGACTGACCAGAACTGCAAGAAGGATGGTCAGTGCACGTGGACAGTCAAGAGTGAAGAAAGAAGGTCCGACTAGAACAGCCGAGAAGTCATCAGATGAGAGATAAGCACTGAAGTCCAGAGAAGAGGCAAGTAGACTTCGCTCGTCAGTACACTGTGATTGAGAGACAACAGAGGAAGACCGTCAGAAGAAATCAGAAGACAGACAAGGGAAGAAAGAGGACGAGACGATATAACATCAGACGTAGTGTTAGATGGAAGATAGTTTTCAAATGATTCAAGTGATTAAAAACAATTGACACTTTTGAAACTTCGAGTACAATGATTTTAGACGAGAAACTAGTTGACCACGTGGTTCAAATGGAATATAGTGCAAAGTTTAGAATTGTCGTCGTATCAAGTGTAGAATATTGTGAAGTTTAGAAATTGAGAAATGCTGCATGTCGAATATGATAGAGTTTCATATTGTGAACACATGATTAAGTGTTTCAATCCAAGTGATGTTATGGACTATACATCTTGATCTTATTAATCAGAGTTACATAATGGAGGAAAATTTCATCAGACTTGATTTAGTGAAATGGTAATATTTGTGAAACCTTCATGTATGGTGTGTTGATTAAATAACATCTTCTACTGTAATATGATAATAAAGAACATCTTCTCCAGTAACATTATAGTAAAGAACATCTTATCCAGTAATATGATAGTAAAGAACATCTTATCCAGTAATATGATAGTAAAGAACATCTTCTCCATTAATATGATAATAAAGAACATCTTCTCCAGTAATATGATAGTAAAGAATATGATAGTAAAGAAATCTTATCCAGTAATATGATAGTAAAGAACATCTTCTCCAGTAATATGATAATAAAGAACATCTTCTCCAGTAATATGATAGTAAAGAACATCTTATCCAGTAATATGATAGTAAAGAACATCTTCTCCAGTAATATGATAGCAAAGAACATATCTCTAGTAATACTATAGTAAAGAACATCTTCTCCAGTAATATGATAGTAAAGAGCATCTTCTACAGTAATATGATAGTAAATAGCACCTTCTACAGTAACATGATAGTAAAGAACATCTTCTCCAGTAACATGATAGTAAAGAACATCTTCTCAAGTAGCATGATAGTAAAGAACATCTTATCCAGTAACATGGTAGTAAAGAACACTAATGTCTTAAATCATTAAGAATAAGAGTTTACATCATGTCAATATTATACATGAACAAACTACAAATAATGTTTAATAAAGTTTGGAAAGAACAAAAGATCCCTACAAAATGGAAAACGGAATCATTGTTAAAATACCGAAAAAGACAAAATTAGCGATTGCACTAACTGGAGACAAGAAAGAAACATAGACAAGAAAGTAAAAAGTTCAGCTAGAAGGGATAAAAGAGAATACATAGACAATATGGCGAAAGAGGCAGAAAAAGCAGCAAAAACAGGAGACAGCAAAACTTTATATAACATACAAAAGAGGCTAACAGGTACTATTACATCTAAAGAAAGACCAATCCTTAGCATAACTGGAACACTATTAACATCAAATAAAGACCAAAAGCAAAGATGGGCTGAACACTTCCAAGAAATACTCAATCGACCACACCCAAAAGAATTGTTAAACCTTGAAACTGACTTACCAGCCCCACAACTAAATGTCAATCTAGATGAAATTAAATTGCATGAAATTGAAACAGCGGTGAATTTAATGGCTAACAACAAAGCTGCAGGTGAAGATGAAATAACAGCCGAGATGCTAAAAGCTATCAATAGTGACAACATGAGACAACTACAGAGAATGTTTAACAAGATTTGGAAAGAAGAAAAGGTCCCTTCTAATTGCAAGAAAGGAATCATTGTTAAAATACCAAAAAAGGGCAACCTTAGTGACTGTAACAACTGGAGAGGAGTAACCTTAATATCAGTTGTGTCAAAAGTATTTTGCAAGGTCATTTTGAATAGACTCAAAGATATAGTGGATACTGCAATGAGAGAAGAACAAGCAGGATTTCGAAAAGGGAGAAGCTGTCTCGACCAGAGCTTTACTCTCAGAATAATACTTGAAGAACATATTGAAAAGCAGAAACCATTAATACTGAATTTCATAGATTTTAAGAAGGCATTTGATAGCATACACAGAGATTCATTATGGAGAATTTTATGTCTATATGGAATACCATCTAAAATTGTCAACATCATTAAGGACTTATACAATGGATATGGTTGTGCAGTAAAGACAGAAGAAGGGATGAGTGAATGGTTCCAGATTGAAACAGGCGTGAAACAAGGATGTATACTGTCTCCTTTACTTTTTGGGATTACAATAGACTTCATAATGACAAAATGCTGCACAGGTAACACAGGTATTGACTGGGTACATGGGACCAAACTAGAAGATCTTGATTTTGCTGATGACATAACTCTTATCAGTAATAATGTGAATTCCATGCAAGAAAAAACAGATAGCCTATCTTCACTGGCTAGCAAAATAGGACTTGAAATTAACAAGGACAAAACAAAAATAATGAAAATTCCCATCAATCAAAATGGAAAAATACACATAGAAGGGACAGATATTGAAGAAGTCAATCAATTTGCATACCTTGGCAGCTACATAGACCAGGATGGTGACACTAGAAAGGAAGTTAGAATCAGAATTGCAAAAGCAGCATCAATCTTCAAGAATCTTGAGAACATATGGAATTCAAAAGTTATAAGCACAAAAACCAAGTTAAGACTATTCAATTCAAATGCAATATCCACCCTCATTTATGCATGCGAAAGCTGGAAAACAACTAAAGAAATAGAAAAGAAATTAGACTCTTTTGAAAACAAATGCCTAAGGAAAATACTCGGCATCAAGTGGAATGAATTCAAGAACAATGCAGAGATAAGACAGATGACTGAACAACAACCAGTCTCACGAGTGATCAGGAAAAGGAGATGGACATATGTTGGTCACTTTATGAGAAGAAATGATCAGAGAATCCCAAAACAAGCTATCAAGTAGAACACAACAGGCCGGAGAAAAAGGGGCAGACCGCGTGAAACTCTGAAGAGGACATTATTAAGAGAGGCCAAGTTAACAAGCATAAAATCCTTTGTTGAGGTTGAAAGACTCGCCGAAGACAGGAAAAATTGGCGAACTACTTTGCGAGCCCTATGTGACGTCTAACGGCACGGGAAGGATATAAGATAAGATATAAGACTAACTGGAGAGAAATAATCTTACTATCAATTGTATCAAAAGTATTTTGCAAAGTTAGTCTGAATAGAACTGAAGATATAGTGGATACGCAATAAGAGAAGAACAAGCAGAATTTCGAAAATGTTCTTTAGTTCATTATGTTTTTAGAAATAATATATTCATAATAAGATTAATAATATAGAAATGCAGAAAGTTTTATGCGAATCTATATTTTCTTATAGACTACTCAATAGCATTTGATTGTGTACAACACCAGAAACTTTGGGAAACAAAAGACAAAAATGGGATTTCCAACACATCTGATACAATTAACATCACTGCTGTATCTAGACCAACAAGTAGCAGTAAGAATAACTGGTGAAACAACAACTTGGTTTGACATAAAATAAGGAGTCCGTCAGGGTTGCATATTATCGCATTAATTATTGAACTTGTATACTGAAAATATAGTGAGGAATTTTACATGAGATGTAAACAAAGAATATTATGATGCTGTAACAATTGGAGGTTATGAAATACCAGAGATTAGATATGCTGATGACACAGTACTACTGACCACAACACAAGTATGTCAGTCCGTAATAACAACGAAGAGCAAAACCTCTATCTTAATGCGACGAAAACTAAATTGTTGACAATTGAAAAAACAAACAAGGCAGTTGAAATATGTATCAGTGAGGAAAAACTAGAAGAAGTTGAGAGTTTTGAATATCTTTGATTCCTACTAACTAATAATGGGGATACAATGAGGGAAATTAAAAGGAGGGCATCTATCGTTCTTCAGAAAGTAAAACAACTAAATAATCTATGGAGAGGAACTCCTATAGGAGTGATGTTAGGGAGGCAACGGTCCACAAGGGACATGCAAATGAATTAATCAGTCTCTAGCATATACAAATATAGACCTGACTTTTATCTTTCTACAAGAAACACACATTCAAGCAAGGAAAACATTGTAACAAAATTTGGCTTAAAACACATGCTTAGTTTAGGAACATCTCACACTGGAGTTGGTGTATTACAAATATCACACGACTGGGACATCGTATACAGCAACACAGACAGCCACGGCAGACTGGGACATAGTACATAGCAACACAGACAGCCACGGCAGAATGGGACATAGTACATAGCAACACAGACAGCCACGGTAGAGTGGGACATAGTACATAGCAACACAGACAGCCACGGTAGAGTGGGACATAGTACATAGCAACACAGACAGCCACGGTAGACTAGCTATCGTACAGATAAAACACAAAAACAACACACACGAAATACACACATTAGTCAATGTCTATGCTCCGGCCATGAAAACTCTCCAGCAAAAGTTCTATTAAGATTTAGCATAGACGCTGTCCCACTTTTATAGTATATGTAAAATAATAATGGCAGGAGATTGTGTGTTTACAACCTAGACGAATTTGGAGGAAGACTGATGTTGCAAACACAGAAAACAAACCCAAATAAACCATCACAACTTCTTATTCTAGAGAGTATCATCCAAGAATTCGAATTGGTAGACACATACAGACACTTAATACCCCACGGCAGTGAGTACACACACGAAGATAAAACAAACCCACATGTCAGGTTAGATAGAATATATGGATCCAGAACTTACATAATTAACAAAACATATCAACAACACTCTAAATTTACAGACCACAAAGTGGTACTCACAGAATTAACCATATCCACCACCACCACAAACATTAGAAGATCCTCCCCATAGGGAATTTAACAATAACTTACTGACCAGCCAGCACTGCGTAACCCACATGTCACAGATTATGGAAGACTACGTCCAAGATGCCGCAGACAAAGATCTGGTGGAATATAGACCGTACTGAAAAGCACAATAAAAGAAAGAACACAGACACTAGCTACGTACATACACAGAGAGTCAAGGAAAGAAGAAGACATACTAGAAGAGGTAATCAGACTAACAAAGCAACTGGACACGAACACCCCACAAATCCATGAGCTGGGAGAGCAAATAGAACGACACAGACAACATAAGTACCAAGTCGCAATGACAAACAAAGAGACAATCCCTAACACCAGAAACCCCAGGCAGACAATATTAAGCAGTAGAACAAAACATAAACAACAAGCAAATACACAAAATTACTGACAGTCATGGACAAGAACACACAGAGAACAGTCAAATATGAGAGACCTTCCACGAGTTCTACAGCAAACTGTACACGTGTGAGGACCAGTCAGCATCAATACATTGTACATTACCTCACCACACTAAACAACTGTCTGGAGACGACAAACAAATCTTAACACAACGGAACTTAGAAGATATATTAAGACAACATACAAATCTTAGACCAACCACCAACAATAGGGAACTTAGAAGATATATTAAGACAACAAACATTTCTTAGACCAAGAAAATGACTTTGACAGAATGTCTCATTCCTTAGACCAAGAAAGGGGCTTTTGACAGAGTGTCTCATTCCTTAGACCAAGAAAGGGGTCTTTGACAGAATGTCTCATTCCTTAGACCAAGAAAGGGGCCTTTGACAGAGTGTCTCATTCCTTAGACCAAGAAAAAATCGTCGACATAGTGTCTCATTTCTTAAACCAAATGTCTCATTCCTTAGACTAGGAAAAAGTCTTTGACAGATTGTCTCATTCCTTAGACCAAGAAAGGGGCCTTTGACAGAGTGTCTCATTCCTTAGACCAAGGAAAAGCCATTGACAGAGTGTCTCATTCCTTAGACCAATAAAAAGCCTCTGACAGAGTTTCTCATTTCTTAGACAACGAAAAAGCCTTGATATAGTTTCTAATTCTTTAGACCAATAACAATCCTTTCACAGAGTGTCTCATTCTTTAGACCAGGAAACAGTCTCTAACATGGTGTCTCACCCTTAGACCAAGAAAACGTCTTTTACAGAGTGTCTCATTCCTTCCTTCACAAAACCCTCCTTAGTAACAAAGTGGGGAGCTGTTTCAGAGACTGGATTAAAATTGTGTAAACCTCACCACAAAGTCAGATCCTGGTCAACCACACTCTCAAGGTCAGGTCCTGGTCAATCACACTCTCAAAATCAGGTCCTGATCCAGCACATTGTCAAAGTCAGATTCTTGTCAACAACACTCTCACAGTCAGATCCTGGTCAACCACACTCTCAAAGTTAGATCCTGGTTAACAACACTCTCAAAGTCAGATCTTGGTTAACCACACTATCAAAGTCAGATCCCTGACAATCACATTCTCAAAGTTAGATCCTGGTTAACCACAAAGTCAGATCCTTGTCAACCACACTCTCAAAGTCAGATCCTGGTTAATCACAAAGTCAGATCCTTGACAACCATACTCTCAAAGTTAGGTCCTTGACAACCATACTCTCAAAGTTAGATATTGGTTAAACACACTCTCAAAGTTAGATCCTTGTCAACCACACTCTCAAAGTCAAATCCTGGTTAACCACACTCTCAAAGTTAGATCCTGGTCAACCACACTCTCAAAGTCAGATCCTGGTCAATCACACTCTCAAAGTCAGATCCTGGTTAACCACACTCTCAAAGTCAGATCCTGGTCAAGCACACTCTCAAAGTCAGGTCCTGATTAACCACACTCTCAAATTCAGATCCTGGTTAACCACAATCTCAAATTCAGATTCAGGTTAACCACACTCTTAAAGTCAGGTCCTGGTTAACCACACTCTAACAGACAAAATAAATCTAACCAGATCTGTCCGACAAGGGAGCCCACTTTCCCCGCTTCTGTACGTACTAACTCTGGAGACACTTTGATAAAGATCAGACATGACAGCCTCATCAAGGGAACTTTCATCCCTGGGGCACTTGAGAAGAAGATGATAAAGATCAGACATGACAGCCTCATCAAGATAACTTTCTTCCCTGGGGCAGGAGAGAAGAAGCTGATAAAGATCAGACATGACAGCCTCATCAAGGGAACTTTCTTCCCTGGGGCAGGAGAGAAGAAGTTGATAAAGATCAGACATGACAGCCTCATCAAGGGAACTTTCTTCCCTGGGGCAGGAGAGAAGAAGCTGATAAAGATCAGACATGACAGCCTCATCAAGGGAACTTTCTTCCCTGGGGCAGGAGAGAAGAAGCTGATAAAGATCAGACATGACAGCCTCATCAAGGGAACTTTCTTCCCTGGGGCAGGAGATAAGAAGATGATCGCTTACGCGGACGACGCTGTTTTCTTTCCTACAAATATCTCATAAATACGACAATTTTAGACACCTTCAAACAATTTAGAGAAGGCAGCGGAGCCAAAATAAACATTAAAAAGTCACAAATCATGGGCTTAGGGAAGTGGTGCAAATAAGTCAGATCTCCCTTTAGACTTAACACACATTAACAGCATCAACATATATGGAATACTTTACACAGCAGTACCATCACAAAAAACACGTTGGAAGAAAATATAGAGAAGTAAAAACATGTTACAATCATACAAATACAAAACAAGAACAATTTTCAGTAGTAGTTTAATAATCAAGAACTTCGTCACGCCGAAACTGATCTACATTTTTCCCCTGCCGAGAGTTGTGCTCAAAGAAATCAACAAACTAATCCGGAGTTCCATTTTAGGAACACTATACACAGCATTCAACAACAACAACAACAACAACAACAACAACAACAACAAAAATACTGATGCAAGACAAGAGACGAGGCGACATCGCACTACAAGACATCACAACAAAAGTACAAGCACTAAGGGTTACATATATAGCAACCATCATCAAATAGCCACAGAACCATGCACTAGGGCATTATTATGTAGGGCTTAGGTTATCAAAAATCTGTAGAATCACAATTACACAACTTCATCACCCTGGAACAATGCCGCTTTTCTAAAAACAGTGCATACAAAAAACTTAACAAAACACGAACACTTAATACACAAGAAAACCTCAGAAATCTACAAACAGCTGGTCACATAACAAGAACCATCATTACAATTTTGAATAAAAAGAAGATACAACTACTTTATCACCGACTACAGCCAAACATTCAGAAACGTACGCAATACCGGGATTACACCCAAATCTAAATAGATAACATACAGATTACTGTTCTCCTTAACACCTTTATAAACAACATACAAGTAAACCAAGCGAATGTAAGTTATGTTGGAGTAATATACAGGAGACTGAAAATCACATATTCTTTAGATGCAACATAACATCGCCAGTACTAAAACTCTTCAAAAGCACATTAGAAACAGAATCGAAACAGAAAGAAGACATATACAGAGCACTCATGCTAAAAGACAATCCAGGACGGAACAAAACACACAGTAGAAGTTGATAATCTTGCTGTCAGATTTTAGATGCTTCATATGGGCTTGTAGGGACAAAACAAAATATGACAAACAATTATTTAATGATGACATTTTTCTGTACTCTTTGGAACAAAAGATTAAGGAATTTGTGAGCGAGCGAGGACTTTTGTTTGGTGGTTGGGGTGACATGACCTAGTCGAGACGATTGGGGCACATGGCCCCTTCACAAATTCTCAATTTTATCATTGGGTATGCAAATTAAGCTATGATCACGTGATCAGGATGTAGGATAAAGAGTGGGAAGCGTAGATTCTCCCTTAAGACAGTTCTCGTTCCGCCTTGGCAGATGATCTGCAGCACATTTGTGTCTGATGGAGCTTATGACTGTGTTTCATAATGGCAGATGTGTGATTCAGGTTACTAGGGAGTCTTGGGTATAATTTTTTCGTCAGCTATGATCTCAGAGTGCTGCTCGATCCGACTCGTTAGTGTAAATCATGATTGTCAGTGTCAGGTGAAGTCACGCCATATATGGTGTCAGCAGTTGTTAAGTGGGATGTGTTTAGTTAAAATACCAGTAGTATCCTTTGACAAGAGTGATATTTAGATATCAAACGTATATTGCTTGATGGATATATATGTATATTGTTGAAGCTTAATATATATACATATGTTAATAGAGCTCTTGAGCGAGATAGAACTGATATAATGCATTTTACATCGAGGTTCCTAGGTAACATGTAAGATGTTTGCAGGTGGGGGAGTGGAGGCCATGCGATGCTGTAACGCGGGGGTTGGCACTCAAGCTATAGGTTGAAGATTAGCCTTTGCTACCGGCATAGTATAAAAGGGATGGATGGTTGGGTTGTGAATAAAAAGAGGAAAATAGAGATTTTCGCCAGGCCAAAGAGATGGTTGTCACATGACCATAATCGTAATGATAACATGTTAGACCTCATTTTAACAAAAGTTAAAAGTTCTAGGTAAAGTTAAAGTTACATGGAAAAAAACCTTAGGATTAATAAACACAAAATATTATAACAAATAAAATAATAAACAAAATATATTTTACACCAATACACCTCAATAGTTTACTTAAAGTCCAGAATCATCATAACATTACCACACAACTGCTACAAAACCATGGCGTGGCATGGGTCTTTACCCGTCACCTGTCTGTTGTTAATAAGCTCCTTTGTGCAATCCTTTAGCTAATCCTAATCCTAATCCTTTCAAAGCTGCTTTTTTCTCCACTCTTCTGTATAAGATAGAAAACCATTATCTCACGTGTATCTCTTTCACCTTTCAATCCTCCTTTATGCACCTCCCCCTTAATCTCCCGCTGGACGCCGCCCGCCTCATAAAGGAGAGAAGATGGCCTTCTAGCAGACTGAGTCCAGAATATCAGCTAAATCTCTGAACAAACATTTGAAACATTGACGTCCGGATTTGTTTTTCCTTTTTTCATCTACTTTTCCATCAAAAAGTGTATTTCATTATCATACACCTCATTTTAATCACCAGTTTATATGCTTTAGTTTCACACACACTTTATTACGCAACTTTGCATATAAATATAAATATATATATATATATATATATATATATATATATATATATATATATGTATATGAGTGTGTGAGTGTGCGCGTGTGTGTACACAATTTCGTTTGAATATCGTGTATTAGATTTCTGAAAATAAAAAAATTAAAAGATAAATTTCGAAATCCTGCTTGTTCCTATCTCACTGTAGTATCCACTATATTTTGAATTCTACTCAGAATAACTTTGCAAAATACTTTTGATACAACTGATAGTAAGATTACTTATCTCCAGCTATTGCAACCTCTAAGTTTGTCTTTTTTTCGGTATTTTAACAATGGTTACTTTTTTTCCATTTAGAAGGGATCTTTTGTTATTTCCAAACGTTATTAAACATTATTTGTAGTTGGTTAATGTTGTCAATGTTAATAGCTTTTAACATTTCGACTGTTACTTCATCTTCACCTGCAGCTTTGTTGTTAGCCATTAGATTCACTGCTGTTTCAATTTCATGCAATGTAATTTCATCTAGGTTGACATTATTTGTGGGAATGGTAAGTCAGTTTCAATATCTACCAATTCTTTTGAGTGTTGTCGATTAAGTATTTCTTGGAAGTGTTCGGCCCATCTTTTTTACTGGTTTTTACTTGATGTTAATAGTGTGCCAGTTTTGCTAAGGATTTGTCTTTCTTTGGATGTAATAGTACATGTTAGCCTCTTTTGTATGTTATATATAGTTTTGCTGTCTCCTGTTTTTTCTTTCTCTGCTGATTTCGCCATATTGTCTATGTATTCTCTTGTATCCATTCTAGCTGAACTTTTTACTTTATTGTCTAGTTCTTTGCATGTTGCTTCTGCCAAATCTCTTCCAAGATCTGTCTTTACATTCAACATGGCTAATTTTGTTGCTCGTCTTTCATGTATGCATTTCAATGTGTTCTCGGATATCCATGCTTTTCTACTTGTTTGGAGTCCATCACTTGTTTTACGTGATGTAATTATGTTTGTGCTGTAAGAACGAATGCCATAATTCATCTATATCTGTCTCCTCTACCTGACTGAATGCAGCGAACGATTTGGTAAGTTCCAGATGAAAATTACTCTTAGTAATTTCATCCTGTAGATTTTGACTGTTTATCTGTCTGAGTATTGATTTCTTGTGATGGATTTTCAGTTTTAGTTTTATTTTCCCTATACGCTGATAGAGATCACTGTTGACATCTGCACCCCTATATGAGCTTACATCTATTAGATATGTTCTGAATTCTTTACTAATACAAAAATGATCTGATTTCTAGTTCTATCATCTGGAGATATCCATCTTATTTTATGTATCTCTTTGTGTGGAAATACTGTTCCATCAATAACCATGCCATCAGATAGACATATTTCAATTATATATTAGGCTTTCTTTCTTCCCTGTTATTAGACTAAATTTCTTTCATGTCATTAGACATTATATATTTCCTGTTAATAAATTGTATCTCTTTCCAGTTATTAGATTTTGATTCGTTCCTGTTATTAGACGTTATTTCTTTCCTGTTATTAGTCTTTATTTCTTTCCTGTTATTAGTCTTTATTTCTTTCCTGTTATTAGTCTTTATTTCTTTCCTGTTATTAGTCTTTATTTCTTTCCTGTTATTAGTCTTTATTTCTTTCCTGCTATTAGACTTTGTTTCTTTTCTGTTAATTGACTTTTTTCTTTCCTGCCATTAGACTGGGTTAGTTTCCTATTATTAGACTTTGTTTCTTTGCTGTTATTAGCTATGACTATTATGCTGTTCACAATGGCTGCTAGTTTTTGGAGCATTCTATAGAGTCGCCAGGTTTAACGTCAGTGGGCTAAAGAAAAGTTGAATGATGGCAGCACATGTTCAGATGTTTGATTTTCATGACAGAGTGGGCATTTTGGATCTTCTGATGCGTATCATTTATGTAGATTTGCTTCCTGTAGGTAAAAGGTCATAGGCAGTTCCAGTCATGAAGCTGAGTCTTAGGGGTGTCAGTTTCCAGACATCATTCTATGAGTGATCTCTGTAGTATCTCTTTCCAGGTTGTCCACCAGATATAATTCATTGAGTGATCTATGTAGCATCTCTTCCCAAGTTGTCCACCAGATATAATTCTAGTAGTGATCTATGTAGCATCCCTTTCCAAATTTTCCATGACATATAATCATTTGAATGTAGTATCTCTTTGTAGGTTGTCCACCAGATATAATTCTGTGAGTGATCTCTGTAGTATCTCTTTCTAGGTTGTCCACTACAAATAATTATATGAGTGGTCTCTGTATTATCTCTTTCCAGGTTATCAACCAACTATAATTTTATGAATGATCTCTTTAGTATCTCTTCCCAAGTTGTCAACCAGATATCATTCTATAAGTGTTCTCTGCAGTATCTCTTTCAAAATTGTCAACCAGATATAATTCTTGATCTCTGTAGAATCTCTTCGCATGTTTTCCACCAGACATAATTGTATGCTCGTCTTAATTTCTTCCTTGAATTATATGCGTGATCTCTGTAGTATCCCATTCTAGGTTGTCCACCAGATATAATTCTAGGAGTAATCTCTGTAGTATATCTTTCCAAATTGTCCACCACATATAATTCTATGAGTGTGATGTGTATGGAAGTTTTGCAGTCGACAGGAGTACAGTCAGTCGCTGGGCTCAGAGAATCAAAGAATCAATAAGTGAAGATAAGGAGTTGCATGATCGGCCGCGCTGTGGACATCCTGCCACAGCCATCAAAAGCAGAAATGTTGAAATGCGCTGAGGGCATTATTCTTACTGATAGGCGCATCACTACTCAACAATTGGCCTTAAAGCTGTCAGTCAGCAATGGTAGTGCAAATGCAGTTATAAAAGCTCTCGGATTTTATAAGGTTTGAGCAAGATGGGTTCCTCGAAGTCTCAGAAATGGCAATTGGTTGCAAGGCAATTTCTTATGAATTGTTGGAGTGTTTCAATGCTGAGGGAGAAAACTTGTTAGCTGAGATCGTAACATGTGACGAAACCTGGGAATATCATTTTGAACCTGAGACAAAAAAGACAATCAGTGGTGTGGCATCATCCGCAATCACAACGCATAAAGTAATTCAAGACCACTCCTTCAGCTGGAAAGGCCATGATCAGTGTCTTTTGGGACACTAAAGGTGTGATTCTTGTGGATGTTATGCAAAGATGAGAGACTCAGAAACTTTCGCAAGCTTACATTAAGACATTGAAAAAACTCAATCCACTTTTTCGCAGTTTTTGGCCGCACAAGAATCCAGCAAATCTGCTTCTCTTTCAGGACAAAGTCTGGCAAGACGGGAAGCAATCACCAAATTGGTTTGGACTGTACCACCCCATCCACCCTATAGTCCCGATTTGGCACCCTCTGATTTTCATCTGTTTGGTCCACTTAAAGATGCACTCTGAGGGGTAAGATTTGAAGATGATGAAAGAGTGATTCATGCAGGGAAGAAATTGCTACATCAATTCTGTTGATGATTATTATGCAAAATACTTTACTGGTGAGTGGCAGTAGGGTAATGCCTCTCCAAATTCCAGCAATCTCTGAGGTCACCTTTCTTTGACAGTTTTACTATAAGGCAAGTTTTCCACTCCGCTGGAGTTTTTTCTATATCCGAAACTTGTTGTAGTATTCGGCAGAGTTGTTTTGGTGTTTCTATTTCTTCTGCTTTCAACATCTCAGCAGTCACTTCATCTTCACCTGGTGCTCTGTCTAATTTTAACTTCTTTATTGCCTCCGTTACTTCACTTATTAATTATTGATCCCGTATTGATGTTTAATTCCGTTTTTGCTTCAGGTTTGTTTGTGCTGCTTGTGTTCCTTTTTTAGTAGGGTGTTAAAGTGTTCCCTCCATCTTTCAATTTTTTCTCTTTCTCCACTGACCAGTTGTCCCTTATGTGTCCTTATTGCACTCTCACATCTTGTGCTGAAGTTGACTGTCATCTGCTTTGTGATTTTGTATATATTTTTCATGGCATTTGCATATGCTGCTTTCTCTGCTGCTTCTGCTAAATTGTCATAGTATTGACGTTTATCTTGACGGAATGATTCCTTCACTTATTTGTCTTTTTGTGCATAATTACTTAAAACTTGTTCTTGTAGACTATGTGATTTGGTGTTCAATAATTTTTTTCTTTATTTCCTTTCTTTGCTCTATCTTTTCCCATGTGGTCTTGCTTATTCATTCTTCTTTTCTCCGTTTACGATATCTCAGCACCTCTTTGGTGTTTCCTGTAGTGTTTTATTGAACTCTAGTATGGACATTTTTGCTTCATCTTGTAGGACACTGAAGCGGTTCTTAAGTACTATTGAGAATGCATTCCTTGTTTGCTGGTCTTTCAGTTTTGTTGTATCAAAACGTGTCTTTCTGTGTTCTCCGATTTTAGCTCTCCTTAATTTTAGATTTATTTTTGCTACCAGAAGTTTGTGATCACTTCCTGCATCTGCTCTTTTCTTTGCTCACACATCTTGTAGTGACCGTATGAACATAGTCCACTTAAAAATAACAGCATTTATATGGCTCACATTAAGATGCACAGCACAAACATAGTTCACATAAACAAGAACAGTATAAACGTTTTTTTCACACAAATAAGAACGGACATGAATATACTTCAAACCAAACATAATTTTATGAGTATATTTCATTCGAAAAAAGAATTGTAAATTCACACAGCAAAGAGTATGATACAAGTATACTTTACTGCAAAGAGAATAGTATGAATATAATTCACAACAAGCAGAATGGTAAATCTAGAGCTCACACGGAACAGATATACTCACGTCAGTAGATTCGAACAGAGACTGTACAGAGACGTGTGCTAACAGCTTATCAATTTATACTTTTTCATGCTAATCAAATTATCATATATCTACCTAATTGCTTGGGTCAGAACAACATAAACTTTTGTTCAGCTGGACATAGATTTTTTAATGTATTCATGACTGGAGACATCACGATAGTTTGAGTGAGGTCGTTCACATCTGCATACGTTCAGCAAAATAACACAAAGATGCAAATAACAAATACTGTTTGGAGACATAACTAAATAGGGACTGGTGAGCCACCATGTAGATACACAATTTTGAGACGACAACAAATTTGAAGTGAAAATACTCCATTTCTGCTTCACATGAAGTGCAGTTGTTTGCATTCAACAATTTCAAAAGGGGCTAGTTTATAATTCCCCTTTGGTTTGGGCAATTAATATCTGAAGGTTCTTGGATTGTACTCGCTCTGACTGTACCGTTCGACAAATACGCGCGGTATATTGAAGATCATTGCACTTAAGGCTGTTTAGACAGTCTGTTACACGATGTTCTAATAGGCATATACTTTAAAATTCTACCGAGTTTTAGTGACGTTGTGTCGCTATGGCTCTGAGATCGTTACGGCGGCTGACAAACTCCAGCAACGTGCCTGCATCACATTTTGTCTGAGACTCGGCAAATCTGATACCAAGACCCTCAGAATACCTCTTCATGCTTCTGGCAAATATTGTGTTTTAGGCCGAACACAAGTTTGAGAATGATACTCGCTTTTCAAGAATTGTCAGACATCAGTTGAAGGTGACACGTGTTCAAGCTGACCAGACAGCAAAAAAACTCAGAAAATGAGAAACATTGTGAAGCCATACTGGAGGACCGTTGCCGAACAATCCATCATCAGCTCTCTCATATGAAGCCATACTAGAGGACCGTTGCCGAACAATCACCTCTCTCATATGAAGCCTGGCAGAAGATCTCACCGGCAACCTGAACATACACTGATTTCTTGTGGAAGCTGTGACCCTGCACTTAACACTTATCAGAAGCCACTGCGTCTTGAAGTGTGCCTTTTCTGAGACGGCTAATAACAATCAGAGTTCCATGTCTAAAATCACCAAGGATGATAAGATTTAGGTTCACTTAGTCTCTTGTGATTTTTTCCTTGTTTTCTAAAAGAAATCGAAGCTGATAACAACCGTAGATGAAATATAAACATAACAACCGTAGATGAAATATAAACATAAAAACCGTTGAGGAAATATAAACATAGAAACCATAGATGAAATATAAGCATAGAAACCATAGATGAAGTATAAACATAGAAACCGTATATTAAAAATATAAACATAGAAACCGTAGATGAAATACTAGGGGCGGTTGATAAGTTCTCGGCATAAGCTACAAAGGATTATTTATGCACAACCTTTTAGAGTTATTTCTCAACATAGTCCCCTTGCAAGTTTATGCACTTAGTCCAGCGATCCTGGAGTATATGGATCCATTCTTTGTAAAAGTCAGCATCTTGTGCCAGTAAAAGGTGGTCTACAGCATGAATAACGTCATCATCTGAAACAAATTTGATACCAATGAGCTCCTTTTTTAGTTTGGTAAACTGGTAATGTCATCATCTGAAACAAATTTGATACCAGTGAGCTCCTTTTTTAGTTTGGTAAACTGGTAATAGTTCGAAGGGGCCAAATCTGGGGAATAAAGAGGATGTTCAAGAAGCTGGAAGCCGCATTCATGAACTGGAGCATTGTTTTGCTGAAAGATGACTCATCTCGTCAATTTCCCTTGACGCTTTTCCTTTAGTTTGACCCACAGTTCCTTCACAAGATTAGCGTAATAGGCTCCGTTGACAGTTCTGCCCTTCTGAAGATAGTCTACCAGTAGGACACCTTCTGAATCCCAAAAGAAAGATGCCATCACTCTGCCTGCAGACAGAATCACCCTTGCTTTCTTTGGAGGTGGGGATCCATGATGTTGATGTTTCCACTGCTTTGTCTGCTTTCGTTTTTGGTTTCTGGTTGAAAATGATGAACCAGAGTCTCATCCATAGTCACAAATTCCTGTAGAAACTTTGCAGGATCTGCAGAAAAATGGTTAAGATTGTCTCTTGACATGTTGAGAAGCAGTGGTTTGTAATCAGCTCCAAGAAGTTTCGGGACCCATCGAGCAAAGACCTTTGTCATTTGAAAATCATTGTGAATAATGGCATGAACACGTTCCTGGGAGATGCCCAACTCAGCAGCAATGTAAGGCTCAGTTAGTCGTCGATCCTCCATTATCATGTCATGGATTCTGCCGGTGGTTTCATCGGTGGTTACCGTTCTTGTTCTTCCTTGATGGCTATCATCGTCCAGACTCTCCCTTCCATGTTTGAATTGAGTTGCCCATTTCTTTACTGTGCTGTAAGGGGCACTCTCCCATAGAGTCTCTACCGTATCCTCATGGATCTCCTTCAATGATAAGCCCTTGATATAGAGGTAGCAAATTACTGTTCAATGTGAAATGTTATCCATTTTCTCCATTTCTGCTACCCCTTACCAATTCAGTAGCCTGAAAAAAAATTGGTTGCAGTTAATTTCTTGAATCTTGGTGTTTAATATTACATTAACAATGTTGGCATTGGGTGCATTTGTAAATCCACTTAATATCAACTATGTTTTTCAACTATTTGTACCTGATGCCAAGAACTTATCAATCACCCCTAGTATGAACGAAATTGCTAGCAGGTTTTGGAGTATTTTCAGGAAAAGGACTTCCGTGGTGCTTTTGAGAGGTGAAAGAGGTGCTAGGATCGCTGTGTATGTTCCAAGAGTTCTGATTCTAAGGAAATGTAGACCAATTTTAAATAAGATACGCCAAGAGTTCTGTTTCTAAGGAGATGTTGATTAACTTTAAATAGGATAAGCGAAGAGGTCTGGTTCTTAGGAGATGTTGACCAACTTTAAATAAGTTACGCCAAGAGTTCTGTTTCTAAGGAGATGTTGATTAACTTTAAATAAGGCAAGCTTGCAATTCTTGTAGGACCAGTCTGAGAACTTTATGATATCAGCTCACAGGCTTTCTTTGTTGTTGTCTGTTACCAGATTTGGCAAGTCTGTTAGCCTCTTCGTTTCTCAACATACCACATTGTGATAGGATGTGATTATCCGTCTTTTCCTTTGAGAGTGTGGCCACCATTTGCATTGTTTCTCTTTCTAGGCGTTCCTCAGCCGATAGCAGGCTCTGTCTGATAGACGTGCTGTCTGTAAGAAAGGCCATGTAACTGCAAGTCTGAGATGTGGAGCTAATTAGTCAGGTAGTTTATAGGAGTCTTATGGTATTTAAGGGGTAGAGTCGTAGGAGTAGCAGGAGAGATAAGTTAGGACAAGGAAATGAAAGATGTGTGTTGTATTTTGTTAATGTTACAGTTGTTCTATCCTCGTGGCTTATTTAGCAACTTTGTTAACGTAATGTCAGTTTGTTGGTAAGTGACATCTAGTTCAGTTGTTCAGTCACTTTCTTGGTCAGCTGGTCTCTTGGTCCATCTTGGATGGTTTGGAAAACTGATCTGGATTCACATATGAAGACGACGTTTGTGTTCCTGAGTCTTTCTTCCTGCATCGTCTTTGTGGATTCTAGCATGGCTTGTGGTTGTGCTCTATAGTTTGCTAATGTCCCTCCAGTACAAAATGATTTATCTTTTCTTGAGGCATTTTGGATCAGTTTTAGGGATCCTGCTCCTCCATTTCTAGATGTTCCTTTTCATGATCTGTCGATAAAGACATATAAAGACATTGTGGTTTTTCGTAGAGGAACTTGGATGATCTAGTAATAAATTGTTTGAAAGTAACAGATTATAGAGCTTTGAATTATAATTACCATTTAACTGAATATGTCGACTATAGAAGATTATATGCAATATTGTTCATACTACAACTTAAGATGAGGTCAGTGTCAGATAAAATGTGACACTTATCTATCGTATTCTAAGATAAAGAGTGACACTTATCCTTCGTATTCTGAGATAACGTGTGACACTTATCCATTGTATTCTGAGATAAAATGCTGACTTATTCATGAAAACATTTAGTTAGTCTCCATGTTCTGGTATTAAAATGCGAAGTTCAGACCATTCTAACGAGAAAAATACAATGTAAAAGACAAAGAAAAGAACACAATTATAAAGTGGTCGGATAAGAGACTGGATATGACGCTGGGAAAACATTGAAAGACACTGTTAGTACTTCACACATATTAAATATAAATGAGTTGTACATGTTTGCATGACGTATGATTGCCCTACTATACACACAGAATGGAACAATTGACAATGCGTGTTTTCCTCTCTACCTGCAGTCAGCAGCACAGCTTAAAATACATGGTTTACATGTTAACACAGAGAATATGATAATGGAGAAAAGGTACCTACCACCCACAGAAATTGATGCAGGAGAAAAATGGGTAGTTTAGCTGCTACGCATGGAAAATGTGACAGAGAACAACGGGTAGTTTAGCTGCTACGCATTGAAAATGTGACAGGGAACAGTTGGTGGTTTACCTGCTACTCGCAGATAATGTGAGTGTGGATAATGAGTGGTTACATTACTTCTCCCAGTTTTATCAACACCATAACAAAACAATCAAACCTCTGTCATTGGACAGGCTGCAGCAGTACACAACAACCTGTTACTAGATGGCGGTAGGTGAGAGTAGAAGAGTCTTTTGATCAGTTTTGATTGATACTCCTACAGAAAGACCCACCTCTGACATTACAGCCTCGTTCACAAGCAAATAAATAAAGCTCATCATATGTTTCGTACATACATTGCAGGTAATGTGGTCTCCCCCCACCCCCTGTCCCCACTCCCAAGATATAGCAGAACTTAACACAGACTCAATATCACGTGGTCGTACGCTTTCATAAGGACAAAAATAAATTCCTACATGCGTAGATGAGTCTTATGTTAAATCGTTACTAACATGACCTGAAGTTTCTAGTTCAGGAGAATGGTCCTCAAGATATCAGTATCGTGCTCCCAGTGTTTATACAACTTAGCACACACAAATCTGCGCCTTCAGTAGAGACTTCAGAAATTATCTTGGGTTCGGGGAGTTTTAGGGGGGGGGGGGGAAGGGAGGCTCTTGGTGATGACTCCTAGAATTGTTTTGATGCTCCTGGCTCTCATGTGAGAGGGTACAGTAAAGCGTCTGATATGTATCACTATCATACTGTCACGGTCATATATTTTATCTACAATACGTTATGTTTTCTCTCTGTCTCCCGTCCATCTCTTTATGCTGTGCACCTGTCTATTGCCTGTCTCCTTTTGTTTTCTATTAGTCTCTTGTCTGTTGCTTGCTGTTTTCTAATCTCTGTTTCCTTATGTTGTTTACCTGTCTTCTTATGTTTTTTACCTGTCTCCTTATGTTGACCACCTACTTTTTTATTGGTATCTGTATCATGTTTGTATCCTTGTGTTTTCCATTTATCTCCATAGTTATCGTTTTCTTACTTTTAGGAATTTTCCATGTTTGAACGTTTTTTTCTAACATAATTCTAGCATTTAATAGCATCTAAAACACTTCAAGTCACTGGTTACAGATGTTAGAAACTCAATGTTAGTTCTCAAGTTTAGTTTTCACTGTTCAGTTCCAGAAATACAAGTCATAATTCAGACATCTATGCCGGGGGCAGTTAAAGTTGTTTTGTTGATGTTTGCCATTTTTGCTCACTGTGGAAACTTCTACCGGCGACGAGGATTTAGTGTGGAAACTTCTACAGGCGACGAGGATTTAGTGTGGAATCTTCTACAGTCCAAAAGGATTTAGTGTGGAATCTTCTACAATCGACGAGGATTTAGTGTGGAAACGTCTACAGGCGTCGAGGATTTAGTGTGGAAACTTCTACAGGCGACGAGGATTTAGTGTGGAAACTTCTACAGGCGACGAGGATTTAGTGAGGACACTACTACAGGCAACGAGCATTCAGAGTGGAGACTTCTACAGGTGACGAGGATTCAATGTCTAGACTTCTGATTCAGCGTGGAGACTTCTACAGGGGACGAGGAATCAGTGTGGAACATGCACAGCTCACCTAGTTCAGTTTTACCTGCACTTGCACCATGTTAAGAACGGTATTTATTACATGGAACATCATTTTAAAATCTCTTTATTGAATATTCTGCTCGGTCACACGAGTTTACAGACCAGAGATAGTCTGCTAAACAAACATCTCTCTGATTTGTATAGCTCAAAGATTGCATACTGACACAATATATTTACTATGACAAGATCTACATTATTTGTATATCTCCAAGACAGCAAACTGACACAACAAATTTAACATGACAAGATCTCTATGTTTTCTATAGGTCCAAGACAGTAAACTGAGACAACATACTGAACATGACAAGATATCTATGATATGTATAGTACCAAGACAGCAAACTGACACAACATATTAAACATGACCAGGTCTCTATGATTTGTATAGCTTCAAGATAGCAAACTGTCACAACATATTTACTATGACAAGACATATATTATTTGTATAGCTCCAAGACAGCAGACTGACACAACATATTTAACATGACCAGATCTCTATGATTTGTATAGCTCAAAAACAGCAAACTGACACAACATATTTAACACGACCAGATCTCTATGACTTGTATAGATCCAAGACAGCAGACTGACACAACATATTTACTATGACAAGATCTCTATGACTTGTATAGCTCCAAGACAGCAGACTGACACAACATATTTAATATGGCCAGATCTCTCTACTGTGTCCATCTATGGTCATCACTCTACCTGAGTGAAAAATGGAAGCTACCAAAGATATTTGAGAAACATTTGTCATAAATATAGGGTTTTCTGTTTCTTATAAAATAATAAATGTTTCTTGAACATTAAAAATGTCCCTGTCACAACAGCCCGAGAACATTTTAGTGGAAAAAAGGAAATGTTTTCAACCTTTTCTGCCTGAATTAAATTGTTGACTGTTTGTTGATGTCAGGTAGGCGTTCTATGTTAACAATATCGTCTGTGTCATGGAGCTTTAATTTGTCTGTTATATTTTCAGTGTTCTTTTAGATCTCACGAGAAAAACAACATATGTTACCACATAAGGGTGAGTTATCTTGCTCTGGAGGATCGCCATCTGTGCCTGCTTGTATATTCCCATCTCTGTTGTTCTCTCTTGTAGAACAAGAGAACACAAGTCTATTTTTGGATCTTCAGACAAAGCAAAGATCGATGCTTTATATATCAGAGTGTTACAAACATGTATACATGAAAGAGGCAAGATAAAGCACTACTAGATGTGAGATATTTATTTATTACATGTGTGGTGGTTTGTGAAAGGGGGAGAGAGAAGATGATAATATATCTTCCTTCATAAGATGTTCTGTATGGCCACGTGATTGTCGTTATACCAGTGAGTGGCCAATGTGGCTGTGAGGCTATGTATACATAACAGATAGGAGAAGGTGGGCCAGTGTGAGGTGTAAGACAAGATGAACTAGTGGGAGAAATAAGAGTTGGTGCACCAGTGTGAGAGATAAGAGATAGCAGACCAGCGTGAAAGATATTGGAAAGTAGACAAGAGTGAGAAATAAGATAAGGTAGATCAGTGTGA
The DNA here is from genome assembly GCA_009760885.1 of Achatina immaculata. Taxonomy (NCBI): domain Eukaryota; kingdom Metazoa; phylum Mollusca; class Gastropoda; order Stylommatophora; family Achatinidae; genus Lissachatina; species Lissachatina immaculata. Next base: position 45,464,024 of record CM019698.1, read on the forward strand.
GAGACAAGAGATGGTAGAACAGTATGTGAGATAATGGAAGGTAGGCAAGATTGAGAGATAAGAGATGTTAAGCCAGTGTGAGATGTAAGAGACACCAGTGTGAGAGAAAAGAACAAGTAAGCCAGTCTGAGAGATAATATAGGTAGACCAGTGTGAGAATTAAGGAAGGTGAAGCAGTGTGAAAAATGAGATAAAGTAGACCACTGCCACAGATAAGGGAAGCTAGACAAGAGTGAGAGTTAAGATAGGTATGCTGTTGAGAGAGTTAAGGGAAGATGAATAAGAGATAAGAGAAGGTAGAACAGTGTGGGGGATAAGGTAAGTTATACTAGTTTGAGAGATAAGAGAAGGTAGGCCAGTGCTTGAGATAAGTGAAGGTACATCAATGTGAGAGATAAGAGAAGATAAAAATATGTGAGATATAAGAGAAGGTAGACCAGTGTGAGAAACTAGAAAAGATGAATCAGTGTAAGAGTTAGAGAAAGTAGACTATAAGGGAACATAAATCAGTTTAAGAGATAACAGAAGGTAGACCAGAGTGAGATATAATGGAAGATAGACTAGTTTGATAAGAAAGTGAGGCGAATCAGAGCGAGATGACGGAAGGTAGACCAGTGTGAGAGATAATAGAAGGTAGAACTGTGTGAAAGATCAATGTAGACCAGTGTGAGAGAAAAGAGAAGCTAGATCAATAAGGTAGACAAGGGAAAGTAAACCAGTTTTGGACAAGGGAAGGGAGACCAGTGTGATAGATAAAGGAAGACGAATCAATGAGAGAGATAAAAGAGTTGAAAAGTATGTGAGATATTTGAAGTAGACCAGCGAGAGAGATAAGATACGGTAGATCAGTGTGAGAGATAAGAAAAGGTATACAAGAATGAGAGATATTAGATGATAGACCACTGTGATGGATAAGGGAAGATGAATCAGTGTGAGACATAAGGGAAGGTAGACAAGTATGTGGGAGATATGTGAAGGTAGACCGTGTGAAAAATCAGAGAGGGTAGACCACTGCGAGAGATAAGAGATGGCGGGGCGGTATCAGAGATAAGAGAAGTTAGACCAGTGTGAGAGAAAAGGCAAGGTAGACTGGTGTGAGAGAGAACTGAAGGTCGACCAGTGTGAGAGATAAGGGATTGCCCTACTACCCACAAAGAATGGAACTGTTGACAACGCGTGTTTTCCTCTCTACCTGCAGTCAGCAGCACAGATTAAAATACATGGTTTATATGTTAACACAGAGAATATGATAATGGGGAATGGGTGGTATACCTCTATCCACATAAATTGTGACAGAGAACAATGACTGGTTTAGCTACTACACAGGAAAAATGTGACAGTGAACAATTGGTGTTTTACCTGCTACTCGCAGAGAATGTGAGTGTGGATAATGAGTGGTTACATTACCTCTCCCAGTTTTATCAACACCATAACAAAACAATCAAACCTCTGTCATTGGACAGGCTGCAGCAGTACACAACAGCCTGTTACTAGATGGCGGTAGGTGAGAGTAGAAGAGTCTTTTGATCAGTTTTGATTGATACTCCTACAGAAAGACCCACCTCTGACATTACAGCCTCGTTCACAAGCAAATAAATAAAGCTCATCATATGTTTCGTACATACATTGCAGGTAATGTGGTCTCCCCCCACCCCCTGTCCCCACTCCCAAGATATAGCAGAACTTAACACAGACTTAATATCACGTGGTCGTACGCTTTCATAAGGACACAAATAATTTCCTACATGAGTGGATGAGTCTTATGTCAAATCGTCGTGACCTGAAGTTTCTAGACCAGGAGAATGGTTCTCAAGATATCAGTATCGTGCTCTCAGTGTTTATACAACTTAACACACACACACACACACACAAATCTGCGCCTTCAGTAGAGACTTCAGACATGATCTTGGGCTCAGGAAGGAGGTATGGCTCTTGGTGATGTGTCCTAGGATTGTTGTGCTGCTCCTGGCTCCCATGTGATATGGTACAGTAAGGCATCTGATATGTATCACTAACTTCCTCTATTTACAGCGATGCCTTGTCTTTACAGTATGTTACGCTTTATGTCTGTCTCTCGTCCACCTGTCTGTTGTCCGTCTCCTTATGTACGTGACTCCTGCTGTTGCCTGTTTTTTTTTCTTTAATGTCTGTTTCCTTATAATGTCTGCCTGTCCTCTTATGTTTGCTGCCTATCTCATTTTGTTTTCGACCTGTCTCCTTATCTTGCCTACCTGTCTCTTTATGTTTTTTTACATTATGATAGTATTCTCTTAGCTATGGGACATAAGCAGTATTTTTACTCTAGAAACTATTAATAGAGTGAATACCGTTGGCTAAAAGGTGTCTTAGTTAAGAGCGTAGACGAGGATCTTGAGAGAAGCATGCAGCATGAAAATATGACTGGGTACAGTCATGGTATAAATACCACGCAAGATTATGTTAGAGAGGAGCTTTTCTTGTTTTGATGCAGAGATAGCCTTACCATGTGTTAGTGAGAGAGTCTAGTTATGTCTTGGGTTAGACAGCGTCATCATTAGTAGCAGTTTTTGGTAGAGGCAGTTTAAGTTAAGATGTAGGATTAGTTTCTGAGATAGTTGAAGTTGTTGTAGAGGAGTTTTTTTCCGTTGGAAACGTTGTAAGTATACTCTTTTTCTACAAGAACAAAATGTATGATTTTCTCCCATATGGCGTAGAGGTTCTCAAGCTGGAAATTGACATTGTAAATGACATTGTGTTCTTCTTACCAGATTGATGAGCTAAGTTCCCACCCTCATCATATCATCTGCCATCTTTCCCGTAATAAATATGTGTACTTAGTATTTTCTGCACTTGTAGTTTTGGTCACGTTCCTTGTGGAATGTTGTATGATGTGGAAATGGATGACTGCAGGTCTCAGTGTAGCACATTTATTATTTGGTATGTTGCTGTGGTTATGTGCAGGGTCTGGTGTTCTTGTTGTGTTGTGGTACGAAAAGTTAAGGAGCAGATTTCTTACAAACTTGGCTCACACTGAAACCTTTGCAAAGTACTAACAAGACATCATATTGTTAGGCAGCAGATACACCACGCCATTTCCAAATCACGCAGCTCTCTTTACAAGTAGACAGACAAATCAATTTGTCACATGGTTTAATCTGTCTCCAGTCTATCTCCTTATGTTGTCCACCTACATTTTGATTTATATCTGTCTCATGTTCGTATCCTTTTGTCTTCCATTGTCTCCATCGACATCGTTTTCTTACTTGTAAAACTTTTCTATGTTTAAAAGTTTTTTTAATATAATCCTAACATCTAACAGCGTCTAAAACAGTTCGTCTCACTGGTTATAAATGTTTGCAACTCAGTGTTAGTTGCTCGAGTTTCTTTATTTTCCACTGTTCAGTTTCAGAAATGAGAATCATATTTCAGACATCCATGCCAAGGGGGTAGGGGGGTGGTTGGGAGATGGTTTGTTAAAGTTTGTCATTTTTACTCAGTGTGGAAACTTCTACATGCGACGAGGATTCAGTGTGAAAACTTCTATAGGTAACCAGGATTCAGTGTGAAAACCTCTACATGCGACGAGGAATCAGTGTGAATACTTCTACCGGCGACGAGGATTTAGTGTGGAATCTTCTACATGCGACGAGGATTTAGTGTGGAAGCTTCTATTTTCGACGAGGAATCAGTGTGGAAACTTCTACAGTCGACGAGGATGTAGTGTGGAAACTTCTACATGCGACGAGGATTTGCTGTGGAAATTTCTACTGGCGACGAGGGTTCAGTGAGGAAATTTCAACAGACGAAGAGGATTTAGTGTGGAAACTTCTAATGGTGACGAGGAATCAGTGTGGAAGCTTCTACAGGCGACGAGTATTTAGTGTGGAAATTCTACAGGCGACGAAGATTTAGTGTGGAAACTACTACAGGAGACGAGGATTCAGTGTAGAAACTACTAAAGGGTAAAGAATTGGGCACGCAGGCCCTTCTTACATTCTGCCCTTCATCACTCAATCTTTCATTCTTCCCGCGACGAGGATTCAGTGTGTAAACTAATACCTGCGACGAGGATTCAGTGTGGAAACTACTACGGACGACAAGATTCAGTGTGGAAACTACTACGGACGACAAGATTCAGTGTGGAAACTACTACGGACGACAAGATTCAGTGTGGAAACTACTACGGACGACAAGATTCAGTGTGGAAACTACTACGGACGACAAGATTCAGTGTGGAAACTACTACGGACGACAAGATTCAGTGTGGAAACTACTACGGACGACGAGGATTCAGTGTGGAAACTACTACGGACGACAAGATTCAGTGTGGAAACTACTACGGACGACAAGATTCAGTGTGGAAACTACTACGGACGACAAGATTCAGTGTGGAAACTACTACGGACGACAAGATTCAGTGTGGAAACTACTACGGACGACAAGATTCAGTGTGGAAACTACTACGGACGACAAGGATTCAGTGTGGAAACTACTACGGACGACAAGATTCAGTGTGGAAACTACTACGGACGACGAGGATTCATTGTGGAAACTACTACGGACGACAAGATTCAGTGTGGAAACTACTACGGGCGACGAGGATTCAGTGTGGAAACTACTACGGGCGACGAGGATTCAGTGTGGAAACTACTACGGACGACAAGATTCAGTGTGGAAACTACTACGGACGACGAGGATTCAGTGTGGAAACTACTAAAGGGTAAAGAATTGGGCACGCAGGCCCTTCTTACATTCTGCCCTTCATCACTCAATCTTTCATTCTTCCCGCGACGAGGATTCAGTGTGGTAACTACTACGGGCGACGAAGATTCAGTGTGGAAACTAATACCTGCGACGAGGATTCAGTGTGGAAACTACTACGGGCGACGAAGATTCAGTGTGGAAACTAATACCTGCGACGAGGATTCAGTGTGGAAACTACTACGGGCGACGAAGATTCAGTGTGGAAACTACTATGGGCGACGAGGATTCAGTGTGGAAACTAATACCTGCGACGAGGATTCAGTTTGGAAACTACTACGGGCGACGAGAATTCAGTGTGGAACAGCACAGCACACAGCGTTCAGTCTTACCTGCACTTTTATCATGTTCAGAACTCTATTTATTACACAGAAACCATTTTAGAAATATTTTATTGAATATTCTGCTCGGACACACGAGTTTACAGACCAGGGTATGTCTGCTCTACAAATATCTCTCTGATTTGTATAGTTCCAAGGCAGCAGACTGACACAACATTATTATCATGGCAAAATCTCTCTAGTGTGTATACTTCCAAGACAGCAAACTGACACAATATATTTAACATTACCAAATCATTCTGCTGTGTCCCTTTATGGTCATCACACTACTATAGAGAAAAATGTAAGCTCCTAAAGATGTTTCAGTTTTTTGTTTGTTATAAAATAATAAAGGTTTCTTAGGCGTTAAGAATATTCTTTTAACCTGAGAACCGCTGGCTGGAAAAAAGATAAAGGTTATTTTGTCGATCCTTTTCTGCTAAATAAAAGTGACAGACTATTTGTCGCTGTCGAGTAGGCGTTCTACATGGTCCGACAATTAAGTATTGAGACTAATTACTTAAAAATAAAATAAGCAGTTGAAGATATAACCTGTATTTTATTCAAAGAAAGCCCATTGTGGATTGATACAGGGAACGGCATGATCTAAAAAACACTGGAACGAAATCTGCAGTTCATCTGTTGGTATGGCCCTTAAACTCGATGGATATCATCAATATCGTCAGAGAAACGTCCTTTCAATAGTAACTTTACTTTTGGGAATAGAACATACTCGCAGGGAGACAAATCTGGGGAATAGGGTGGATGGTTGAGAATACACACTTGTTTTGGGCCAGAAATTCCTGTACACTTACCGCCAGGTGAGATGGTGCATTATCATGAAGAAGAAAAAAACTGACAGGTGTTGAATCCTTTTTGGATATTCTATTTCAATTCATTCATTCATTTGCATGTCCTTTGCGGAACTTTGCCTCCAGATAGAACTCCTGTAGGCCTCTCGGTTGTGAGCAAGATGGCCTGCTGCTGTGGCATCCATTTGCATATCGTCAACGATTTCTTGCAGCCATCTTCGTTTTGTTCTTCCTCTTTTTCTTTTTCCCATTATGTATCCTTCCAATACGGTCTTCTCTAAATTATCATGACGTTTAATGTGTCCAAAATATTTAAGTTTTCTCTCTTTAATCCTCTTTACTAGCCATCCTTCTTCAATATTAAGCTCTTGTAGTATAGATATATTTGTTCTTTTTTGTGTCCACGATATTTGGAGAACTCTTCTGTAGCATTTACATTCAAAGGCATTTATGTGTTTCTCAACTATTTTGTTAAATGTCCAGGTCTCACAGGCATATGTTGCGATGGGAAAGATGGATGCCCTTAAAAATCTTATTTTAGTATGTCTGTCTCCTCCTTTCCACAGATTCTTTATTTGATTTATTTTCTGAAGAACAATTGATGTCCTCCATGTAATTTCCCTCATTGTACCTCCATTATTAGTTAGTAGTGATTGAAGATATTCAAAACTCTCCACTTCTTCCAATGTTTCCTCATTGATATATATTTCAGCTGCCTTGTTTGTTTTGTCAGTTGTCGTCAATTTCCTTTTCAATTAGCGTTTACAATATTTAAATAAACTTCGGCAGTGACTTTCTGTCTCTTTAGAATAAATTATTTGTGAATAACACTTGTATTGTAGTGGAAGAACACCAACATTTTCTTCATTTTCGACTTTTGAAGACGAAATTGTGTACCTTTTGATGATGATGATGACTTCTACTAGGCACTTTGGCGTTTAGTTGTGGGATCATAGCGGAAAATCCATGTTTCATCCTCTGCAATAATCAAATGTAAGAAATGTGTTTTTATTTCTGTGACACGTTTTGATGATTTCTTTTGCGTCCGCAACACACTGATGTTTTTGGTCATCAGACAACGAATATGGTACTAACCAGCATCTTTTTTCTTGCTCAAGTCTTCCACTAAAATTTATAAATGATCTCTCGGTTAACACCAAACTCATCTGCTATCATCCTCACAGTCAAACAGCTATCTTCTTTTATCCGTTCTCTGACTTTTGTAATGAGTTTATCGTTACGAACAGAATTTCGCCGTCCATGTCTAGTTGCATTTGTAATCGTTTCCACACCACTTTTGAATCGTGAATATTAACTTAATATATTTGCACAACATAAAAAATTATCACCATGAACGTGCCGCATCAATTCAACTGTTTCAATGGCACTTTGTCGAGGTTTAAGCAAAATTTAATCTTAGCTTTGTGCTTAATGTTGATTACGTAACAATGCACCTCTAACTTGGTCAACAAAATGGCGGCTTGGTTGTCGTCTGCTTATCGGGCGGGGATGAAATTTGCTAAATCATAGATGAAGGCTCCCTCTTTGGATTTCATGCTTTGCTTCATAGATGGCATTTTTGTCTTGCCCATAGTAAAATCAGTCTCATTATTTTATTGTCAGATCTTTTATGTTTGCAATATCGTCTGTGTCATCGAGAATTAGTTTTTCTGTTATCTCTTCAGGGTTAGTGTAGATTGCACGAGAAAAACAACATATGTTACCAGATAAAGTTGAGTTATCTTGCTCTGCACGATCGCCATATGTGCCTTCTTGTACATTCCATTCCTTTGTCATCTCTTGTAGAACAATGAAGCATAATTCTATTTCGAGATCTTCAGACAAAGCAAAGATCGAACGTAGAAATATGTCACAGTGACACAACAGTGTATACATGAAACAGAGAAGGTAAAGCCATTCTAGATATGAGGTGTTTCATCATTACATGAAGGCAAAAGGGAAGACACCAACAGAGAAATATTTCCTGGCATATTTCTGCATCACCCTCTTCTGAACAAAAGCTGAACAGAGACGAAGTAATAACATGAAGCATTAACATGAAGTAATAACATGAAGCATTAACATGAAGCAATGACATGAAGCAATAACATGAAGCAATGGCATGAAGCAATAACATGAAGCAATGACATGAAGCAATAACATGAAGCAATGACATGAAGCAATAACATGAAGCAATAACATGAAGCAATGGCATGAAGCAATAACATGAAGCAATAACATGAAGCAATGACATGAAGCAATAACATGAAGCAATAACATGAAGCAATAACATGAAGCAATAACATGAAGCAATAACATGAAGCAATAACATGAAGCAATGGCATGAAGCAATAACATGAAGCAATAACATGAAGCAATAACATGAAGCAATAACATGAAGCAATAACATGAAGCAATAAACCCGTGCATAAATCAGGAAAAGGTTTGTGTTAGCGTCTTCACTGTCCACACAGGACAGCTGAGTTTGTATGTGGGACAATATTGTCATCTTTGTGAGTGCCACAGGCCCATCTCAGTTAAACAGATCACCCGACCCCACATTCTATGACTGAAGGAAACATTCCTGCCAAAAGAGAGACTGCCTAGGTCCGCGCCAGCAACCAAACACCCCGTCTCAGTTACACAGATCTCCCGACCCCACATTCTATGACTGAAGGAAAGATGTCCGCCAAAAGAGACTGCCTAGGTCCTCGCCAGCAACCAAACAACCTGTCTCAGTTACACAGATCTCCCGACCCCACATTCTATGACTGAAGGAAAGATGTCCGCCAAAAGAGAGACTACCTTGGTCCGCGCCAGCAACCAAACAACCCGTCTCAGTTACACAGATCTCCCGACACCACATTCTATTACTGAAGGAAAGATGTCCGCCAAAAGAGAGATTGCTTAGGTCCCCGCCAGCAACCAGACAACCCGTCTCAGTTACACAGATCTCCCGACCCCACATTCTATGAATGAAGGAAAGATGTCCGCCAAAAGAGAGACTGACTAGGTCCTCGCCAGCAACCAAACACCCCGTCTCAGTTAAATAGAAACCCGCCCTGACTATATAAATTGTCTAGTCCAGTTTCTGATATAAAGATGGTCGTCACGGACTATACTCCACCTCAGTTGTCACCGGCCTTGCCTGTGATTACGTCCGCCTGACCAAAATGACCTTTGACAGATCTCCCCCTCCCCCGAAGTTAGAATCAACATTACGTGATATGGGCCCGGGCGTTACCTACGTCGGTCTCGTCAAAGACACAAAAGACGCGCTAACTAAACAAAACATCCTACTTAGAGATATCTTCAAGTAATGTTTACCCCGGGGGTCCTGTCACCACCTACACCAGCCTGCACCAACAACTTCCACACCCCACAAGTGACACCTGTTGAGGACAAAAGCTTTTCTTGGACATTAAAAATGTTCCTCTAACAACTGCCTGAGAACGGCTGGATGGAAAAACAAAATCCTCTTATTCCTCAATCAAAATGGCAGTCAGCTGATTGATAGAAGGGGCTCTGCGACGTTATCAAAATCGTCTGTTTCATCGAGCAATTTTGTCCTGTTATATCCTCATTGTTCTTATAGAAATCACGAGAAAAAAACCATGTGTTACCAGTAGGTTATCTTGCTCGGTAAGATCGCCATCTGTGCCTTCTTGTACATTCCCCTCTCTTTTGTTCTCTCTTGTAGAACAATGGGACATAATTCTATTTCGGGATCTACAGACAGAGCCAAGCTCGATGCTATATATATATATCAGAGTAACACAAGAATGTGTACATGAAAGAGGCAAGATAAAGAAATATTAAATGTGAGATATTTATTTATTACATGTGTGGTAGGTTGGGAGGGGAGGGTAAAAGATGATGATAATATATTTTCTTGATGAGGTGGGCTGAATGATCACGTGGTTGTCGTGATACAGATGAGTGGCCCATGTGGCTGTGGGGCTCTGTATACAGGATGGTTAAGTGAAGGTGGGCCAGTGTGAGGTATAAGACAAGATTAACCAGTGGGAGAAACAGGAGAAGGTGCATCAGTGTGAGGTATAAGACAAGATGAACCAGTGGGTAAAATAAGAGAAGGTGCATCAGTGTGAGGTATAAGACAAGATTAACCAGTGGGAGAAACAGGAGAAGGTGCATCAGTGTGAGGTATAAGACAAGATGAACCAGTGGGTAAAATAAGAGAAGGTGCATCAGTGTGAGGTATAAGACAAGATTAACCAGTGGGAGAAACAGGAGAAGGTGCATCAGTGTGAGGTATAAGACAAGATGAACCAGTGGGTAAAATAAGAGAAGGTGCATCAGTGTGAGGTATAAGACAAGATTAACCAGTGGGAGAAACAGGAGAAGGTGCATCAGTGTGAGGTATAAGACAAGATGAACCAGTGGGTAAAATAAGAGAAGGTGCATCAGTGTGAGGTATAAGACAAGATTAACCAGTGGGAGAAACAGGAGAAGGTGCATCAGTGTGAGGTATAAGACAAGATGAACCAGTGGGTAAAATAAGAGAAGGTGCATCAGTGTGAGGTATAAGACAAGATTAACCAGTGGGAGAAACAGGAGAAGGTGCATCAGTGTGAGGTATAAGACAAGATGAACCAGTGGGTAAAATAAGAGAAGGTGCATCAGTGTGAGGTATAAGACAAGATTAACCAGTGGGAGAAACAGGAGAAGGTGCATCAGTGTGAGGTATAAGACAAGATGAACCAGTGGGTAAAATAAGAGAAGGTGCATCAGTGTGAGGTATAAGACAAGATTAGCCAGTGGGAGAAACAGGAGAAGGTGCATCAGTGTGAGGTATAAGACAAGATGAACCAGTGGGTAAAATAAGAGAAGGTGCATCAGTGTGAGATATAAGACAAGATTAACCAGTGAGAGAAACAGGAGAAGGTGCATCAGTGTGAGGTATAAGACAAGATGAACCAGTGGGTAAAATAAGAGAAGGTGCATCAGTGTGAGGTATAAGACAAGATTAGCCAGTGGGAGAAACAGGAGAAGGTGCATCAGTGTGAGGTATAAGACAAGATGAACCAGTGGGTAAAATAAGAGAAGGTGCACCAGTGTGAGAGATAAGAGAAAGTAGATAAGTGTGACAGATAAGAGAAGGTATACCGGTGTGAGAGATAAGAGAAGGTAGATACGTGTGAGAGAAAAGAGAAGGTAGACCAGTTTGAGAGATAAGAGAAGTTATAAAGTGTGAGAGATTATAGAAAGTAAATCAATGTGTCACATAAGAGAATGTAGACCAGTGTGAGAGATAAGAGCAGATAATCAAGTGTGAGAGATAAGAGAAGGCAGAACAGTGTGAGAGATAAGAGAAGGTAGTCAAATATGAGAGATAGGAGAAGCTAGATAAGTGTGAGAGATAAATGTAGGTAGACAGGTCTGAGAGATAATATAGGTAGATCACTGTGAGAGATAAGAGGAGGTATACAAATAGGAGAGATCTTCTTCTTCTTCTTCGTTCGCTTCTACCACCAAGACCGCACTGTGATCCTACTGAATTTACGCCTGTGGTCCTCATTAGGTCCCGTGGTCTCCTATGTGGTCCCAGAAGGACCACATGAGATCCCCGAGAGGACCATAAGGGGTTCAGACAATCACAGGCCTTTAGCCTGTATTCTTGGTGGGTCTCTGAAGCGGATTGCGTGAATAGGAGAGATACGTGAAGGTGAATCAGTTGGGGATATAACAGGATGTAGACCAGTGTGAGAGATAAGGGAAAATATACAAATAAGTGAGAGATAAGAAAGGTACATTGATTTGGAAGATAAGAGATGGCAGATCAGTATGAAAGATAAGAAAAAGTAGACCGGTCTGAGAGATAATTGAGGTAGACCAGTGTGAGAAAGCATGGCAGTATTCTCTTAACTATGAGCTATAAGAAGTATTGGTACTCTGGAAACAATTAATAGAGTGAGTACCCTTGGTTGAAAGGTATTTTAATTGTGAGCGTAGTTGAGAGCCTTGAGATAAGCGTGCAGTATGAAAAAAACTGAGAGGGTAAGAATAGTATAAACACCACTCACGATTAGCATAAAAAGGGAGCCTTACGATGTGTGAGAAGAAAAAGTCTTATGTGTTGTGAGTGTCTTGTTGAAGACAGTTTCTTTTCTGTAATTATAGATTTTGGTAGATGTAGTTTCTGGATGAGATGAAGTGATTTGGTTGAGACAGTTGAAGTTGATAGTTAGGAGAGTTTTTCTGTGGGAAATCTTGGAAGGATGTCTTTTATTGTTCAAGTGTATAGTAAGGTTTTTTTCTCCCATATAGCGTAGAATACCTTCAAGCTGGGAACTGAGATTGACACTGCCATTGTAAACGCCTTACCAGCCTGATTTTACCCATCAATAAACGTGTGATGTCTGAATATAAAAACTACACCACTGGCTTTGTTGAAGCTCTCAATGTTGACAAGTTTGGTTATGTTGGGAGACTGCCAAGTCAAGTTAAGAAGTTGCATCACTAAATCGTTCTGGTGATAGTATAGTGGGTTGTTGCAGCAAATAATATTCCTCTGTGTGATCACACTGGTTTAAAATAAGGGAAGATGAATCTGTGTGAACGATGAGAGAAGGTAGAGAAAGTCAGAGTTAACAGAGGTTACACCATTGAGAGAAATAAGAGAAGATAACAAGTGTTAGAGATAATGGGAAGTAGGCCAGTTTAAGAGATAGGATAAGGTAAACCAGCGTTAGAGATAAGGGAAGGTAGACATTTAGAGAAATAAAGGGAGGTGAATCAGGTTAATAGCTGTAGGAAGGTACACTAATTTAAGAGATAAGAAAAGGTGAATCGTTGTGATATATAAGGGGATGTGACTCAGTGTGAGGGAAACAAAGGAAGGTAAATACGTATGAGAGATAATAGAATGTGAATCAGTGTGAAAGAAGAGGGATGTTGAAATAGTATGAGAGATAATAGAATGTGAATCAGTGTGAAAGAAGATGGATGTTGAAATAGTATGAGAGATAATAGAATGTGAATCAGTGTGAAAGAAGATGGATGTTGAAATAGTATGAGAGATAAAAGAATGTGAATCAGTGTGAAAGAAGAGGGATGTTGAAATAGTATGAGAGATACGAATAAGTTTACATTTTATTAACTAGCGGGGGAGTATTTTATCCAGATGTTACAGACCGACAATCCTTGGCAAATGTACGCGAGACCAATCCAGCTCCCTCATCATGACCGCCAACCCAGGTTCTCCCCTCCCTGGTATATTGTAGGCTAATTAATTTAATCAATACACAATACATCGGCAGGCAGTACAAATCACCAAGTCAGAAATTAAGGGCACGGCATTTTAATCTCACTGTACGCCACAACAACGCATACAACTGACATTTACATCAACATGATATCAAGGCAGGTGTCATTATAATGGTAAATAAATATAGTATCATATGATAATTGACTTCACATGTTGTATTATTTAAACCTGATGGGCCTGGGGTCCCGTGCTCTCTTGGCCCTACACGTAACCTACACTACGAATCTTATGTACAATAACACTTAATCCAAGCATCTATCGCTGCCACGACACACCCCTATATAACCGCCTCGGTGCAGCACAAGATCAATCTACATGAAAGCATAATAACTAATCAAACATACTGCACGTCCAATATACTGATAAATCACACTGAAATCATACACATAATTTTCATATCGGTACGTAAATACAGAAACCTACATCACAACTAACTTAACAACTACATAATCTACACCACATGAGGTGGGCACGGGCATAATATCATCATAATACATCCATAGTTAGAACGAACAAGACATCGCCCGGCCATTACCTTAACTCTGGGTGTGTCCTGCTAATGTTCCATATATATATATATATATATATATCTGTCCTTCCTAACAACTACTAATCACCTGGACGATAATGCTTCGGTCAGTATCGTACAATCCTTGATCTAAACGTGCATCTTCCACACTGGACCAGTGTTGCAGGTTCACTATAGAAGACTTGGCTGATTTTCTGAAGGTAGATATTGAAAATTGCCCATAAAAGATGAATATACTTGACAGGGAAATGTAATCTTTCTTACAACTGTAATACTGACAGTTTTTGTTGGGTTATTTCTTTACTTCACAAAGTAAAATGTCCTCTTCTCACAAAGCTCTACGGCTTATTGGAAACTATGATGGAAATTTAAACAAAGAAATTGATATCATCGAACTTTCCTTACTGAGAAGAATAATTTCACCGAATCCGAATCTGGTGGTACCAGGTCCAAGTAGCAGCTGTTGGGATGTTTTCCTGGCCCCAACACACTAAAATATGCCCCGGGGTTCAACCAGGGTGTAGCCGAGAAATCAGGGAAGGTAAACGCGGCCATGCGTGATACTGGCCACATCAAGCTTTCATGTCCTGAAGGTATTAGAAATACAGATCTAACACCGTTCTCCCAGTGTGCCTCAGTATTAGGAAAACGGGAATTTTATCTTTTTTGCTTAGAAGAAACTGCCAAATTCGTGGACACAAAAGAAAACAAATAAGTACTAAATAACATGAAAATGGACAAAGAAATGTTAATAAAACACACATTCACAAGAATATGGTTAATATATTTCGGTCATATCATGAAACGTAAAGCGATAATGAAAACCATGCTTGAGAGAAAACTAGAAGGAAAAAGAGCAAGAGGATGACACTGGCATAAATAGGTGGATAAACATAGAGAAGTTGTATGTATCTTGGTCCAGCGCTCTGTGGAAACAAGGGGCAAACAAGTTGGAAGATACATTACACCCAACCTAATCTGTGGAAACAAAATAGCATGATGATGATGATGACGACGACGATAATGAAATAGAAATATAATTAGCACAAGGTTATCTAACTTAAAGTAATACACCAGGTTATTTATATATTATACCCATGTGCCTGATAAAGCATCACCCAGAACCCTAAACCAAACGTAATTCAGGTCACAACCCTCTCCTAACTATAAAGTTTATCTGTTAACATAATATTTATCTGTTGATATAAAGTTCAAAAAGAAATATTCTCAGTTGTTTTTGTCTCGCCTGACACAGTGTCCCTCTAGACTTCAAAACTTTCAGTCTGATATATAATTAACCCAATACTGGTTCTCTCCTCTGACACAGTGTCCCTAGACTTCAGTCTGTTCAGTCTGATATATAATTAACCCAATACTGGTTCTCTCCTCTGACACAGTGTCCCTAGACTTCAGTCTTTTCAGTCTGATATATAATTAACCCAATACTGGTTCTCTCCTCTGACACAGTGTCCCTAGACTTCAGTCTTTTGTCCCTAGACTTCAGTCTTTTCAGTCTGATATATAACTAACACACTACTAGTTCTCTCCTCTCTGTCCAAGTGTTCACAATGTCTTCTTTTCCCATTACCATTTTACCTTCTTTTCATTTCAGGCATGCTGTGGTATATTTTGATTTCCTGCCCGTGGGTTCATTAATTCGTTATTGCATGTTTTTGCTGTCATTATTATGAGAGTCCTCTATCTGTCTGCACTGTTCATTTAACTACACTTCCATTGTTTCTCTGCATTTGCGTCTTATTTCTTTATTTATCTTGCTATATTTTTCTTGGTTATTTTTACTACGCCTCCTCTTGTCCACCAGTCCTAAGATGTCGTCTGTCATCCATTTATTTTTAGAGGCTTCTTTTTTGTGGTATTATCTCTCTAACAGTTTGGTGGATAGAATCTCTTAACATTGCCCATTGTTCATCTATACTATTTATCTTTGCTATTGCATTGTATCTATTTGTTATAATAACTTTGTATTGTTCTCCCAGTTCTTGGTCATTATTAAGGAGTTTTGTATTCAGTTTGATGTTTCTCACTTTTCTGCATGCGTTCTTTAGCTTTATTCTAATTTTTCCAGAGTGGGTCATGGTCACTAACGCAGCCGGCTCTTGGCATGGTTTTTGTTGTCAGTAATACATTGCAGAATCGTTTGTTGATTAATACTTAGTCTATCTGGTTAAAAACTACACAACTGTTGCCCTGATTAGTCATGCCAGTAAAATTCTGTTAAAAATCATAGTGGGTAGACTTCGTAAGAAAATAGAAGAAGAAGTCATTATGGTCCAAGCTGGTTTCAGGCACGGAAGAGGATCAAGAGATCATATATTCAATCTAAGATTAATAATAGAAAATGCAGAGAGTTTAATGTGAATCTATATTTATACTTTATAGACTACTCGAAGGCATTTGATTGTTTACAACACCAGAAACTTTGGGAAATAATGAAAAAAAATGGGATTTCCAACACATTTGATACAAATAACATCACTGCTGTATCTAGACCAACAAGCGGCAATAAGAATAAATGGTGAAGCAACAACTCTGTTTGACATAAAACAAGGGGTCTGTCAGGGGTGCATATTGTCACCTTACTTATTTAACTTGTATACTGAAAATATAATGAGGAATGTTAGAGAAGATGTAGACAAAGAATATTACGATGCCATAACAATTGGAGGTTATGAAATACCGGAGATTAGATATGCTGATGACACAGTGTTACTATCTACAACAGAAAAAGGAATAGAAAAACTAATTATGTCAGTCCGTAAGTACAGCGAAGAGCAGAACCTCTATTTTAATGCGAAGAAAACTATATTGATGACAACTGACAAAACAAACAAAGTAGCTGAAATATGTATCAATGAGGAATAATTGGAAGAAGTGGAGAGTTTTGAATATCTTGGATCACTGCTAACTAATAATGGAGATACAATGAAGGAAATTAAAAGGAGGACATCTATTGCTCTTCAGAAAGTAAAAAAAATAACGAATCTGTGAAGAGGAGCAGACAGTACTACAAAAATAAGATTTTTAAGGACATGCATCTTTCCCATCGCAACATATGCCTGTAAGACCTGGACACTTAACAAAACAGCTGAGAAAGACATAAATGCCTTTGAATGTAAATGCTACAGAAGAGTTCTACAAATATCGTGGACACAAAAAATAACAAATATATCTATACTACAAGAGCTTAATATTGAAGAAGGCTGGTTAGTAAAGATGATTAAAGAGAGAAAACTTAAATATTTTGGACAGATTAAACGTCATGACAATTTAGAGAAGACCATATTGGAGTAATACATAATGGGAAAATGAAAAAAAAGAAGAAGACCAAAACGAAGATGGCTGCAAGAAATCGTTGACGATCTGCAAATGGACTTAGCAGCAGCGGCAGGCCATCTTGCTTCACAACCGAGAGGCTTACAGGAGTGCTGTTTGGGAGGCAAAGTTCCGCAAGGGACATGCAAATGAATGAATGAATCTGGTTAAAAGTCTTCTGAGAGATACAAGAAGAAATGACTCCTACAGTAAACCTGGACCATACAACTCTACCTCACTTCGTTACTAGAA
>CM019698.1:45486297-45491014 GCA_009760885.1 Achatina immaculata
AACCACCTCTCACCCGGCGGTGATACACGGGTATCTCAAAACACGTCGAGGTTTTCCGGTGAGAAAGTCCAACTCTGGCCTGGGTGGGCTAACGCCTCTCACCCAGCGGGGATGCACTGATATTCCAAACACGTCGAGGTCTTCCGGTGAGAAAGTCCAACCCTGGACCAAACTGGTGCAATGAAAACCACGGTGTCACGCAATCCCACTTCCGAGACCCACCAAGAATACAGGCTAAAGCACTGTTATACTCTGAACCCCTTGTGGTCCTTTCGTGGAACTCGTGTGGTCTATTTTGGACCACACAGGGGACCACGGGACCTAACGAGGACCACATGCGTGAATTCAGTAGGTTCACAGTGCGGTTTTTGGTGGTAGAAGTGAACGAAGAAGAAGAAGAAGTCTATACTATTGAATAACGTTTAATTATTTATTGAAACAAAAGCTTGTACAAATGTTATTTTGTAAAATAAAAGAATGTCCTTACCATCTGTGTTCGTGTTTTCAATATGAACATACAATTTACTTAGTAATGATATTTCTTAAAGTACTTCTGAGTATTTTCTTTTCCTTTAAAAATCATTTTCTTTCGAAACCTATCCATCCACTCACCAACCTACTTATCCATCCATCCATCCATCCACTCATCCAATCATCCATCCATCCATTGATCTATTTCTCTTTCTATTATTCCGTCTGTGAGTTCGTCTTTCTATATCTCTAGATTTCAATCTTCCTGTCAGTCTGATTGTCTGTTTGTCCACCAGTTAGCCTATCTGATAATTTAGGCCCATGCCACGTGGAGTAGGTGATCATTTATCTGCACAATTCCCTGTCTTTTGTGTATAATATGCTATTTATTCAAATAGAGATGAATATACGACATATACAGATCTTTCAAATAATCAAGTCGTGAGATTATATTAGGTGATACAAATATATCTAGGTTTTAGATTATGCCTGATGCATCTGGTCTTTGGATATTCACGATGTTAATACTCATATAGTCATTATCCTGGATGTTAGAAATCATCAATTCTTTAGATTATGCATGATGCTGCAAATAATGAAATCGTTAGTGTCTTTGAATTTACACATCATATAGTCGTTAGTATATGCCGGATGTTAAAAATCAAGCGTTAGATTATGTCGCGTGTGTTAAGTCATCTATTTACCAGATTATGTCAGATATTACAAGTAATCTGGTTCGTTAGATTATATGACATGTTACAAATCGTGCACTCGTTACGTTATGAAGTTACAAAACATCTGGTCGTTAGATTATGCACCATGTTAAAAATCATCTGATAACTACATTATACCTGTTATTAAACGTCATCTGTTTGGTATTTTATATCAGATGTTAGAAATCATCTAAGTCTTAGTTTATTTAAGATATCACAATTAATCTAGTCATCATAGTCTGATTATATCAGATGTTGAAAGTCATCTAGTCGTTAAATTATTGTCAATGTTAGAAATTAGCTAGTAATTGGATCATGTCATAGGTTACTAATCGCGTGGTCGTTAGAATATGCTCAAATGGACAAATAATATAGTGGTTAAGTAATGTTAAATGTCACAAATCATGCGGTCGTTAGATTATGACAGATATTACAAATCAGCTAGTCGTTAGATTATGTCAGATGGTTCAACTAATCTTTTTTAAATTAAGAACGTTATTTGAGGATTATTCCTGACATAACCTAGAAAAACTATAAATCTATGTATGCATGAGTAATCTGTACGTGTATGTGTGTATGAATGCATAAATATATGTGTACGTATGTATATATGTATGTATGTATGTATGTATGTATGTATGTATGTATGTATGGATGCATGTATGCATGTATGTATGTTTATATGTACACATGTATGTATACATGTATGTAACATATGCATGTATTTGTGTACATATTTATGTATGAAACTGTGAATCTATGTATCTATGTATCTATGTATCTATGTATCTATGTATCTATGTATCTATCTATCTATCTATCTATCTATCTATCTATCTATCTATCTATCTGTCTGTCTGTCTGTCTATCTATCTATCTATCTATCTATCTATCTATCTATCTATCTATCTATCTATCTATCTTTCTGTCTGTCTGTCTGTCTGTCTGTCTATCTATCCATCTGTCTGTCTATCTGTCTAATTGTCTGTCTTAACCGATATATCTATCACTCTTTGTATTTATGTATCTTTCTGATTCTCTATTTGTCTTAATTTCTTCTGTTTACATAAGTGAGAAGGCCCGATAAGACTAGCAATGGATACAAAAGTATATATTGGCAAACATAAATAATTTTGGTGAAGTTTTATATAATTATATTGGTAAAATTGTAAACAGAACATACTTAAAACATATATATATATATATATCTTCTTAGAAATGTCTAAGTGTAGTAGTAATACTATTCAATAACTATTATATAATTTGTTTAAACAGAAATTTGTACAAAGTTTATGTTGAAAAATAAAATAAATGACTTACCAACTGTGTTTGTGTTGAGAAATATAAAATTACAATTTACTTAGTAAAGACATTTTCTTTCATAACCTATTAATCTACTCACCCACCCACCCATCCGTTCATATATTCATTCATCCATCGATCCATCCATCTATCCGTCGATCCATCCATCCATCGATCCATCCATCCATCCATCCATCCATCCATCCATTTATCTTTCTTTTATTCCGTCTGTGAGTTCGTCTTTCTGTATCTTTGAATTTCCATATGCCTGTCAGTCTGATTGTCTATTTGTCCACCGATTAGCCTATCTGATAATTTAGTGATATGTCTAGATCCCATGCTACGTGGAGTAAGCGATCATTTATATCAACAATTCCCTGTCTTTTGCATATAGTATGCTATTTAGTCCAGGAGAGATGAATATATGATATGTAAAAATGTGTCAAATCATCGTTATGAAATTATGTCAGATGATACAAATCATCGAGGTTTTAGATTATGCCTGATGAATCTGGTGGTCAGATATTCACGATCTTAATACTCATATAGTCTTGAGATTATCCCGTATCTTAGAAATCATCAATTCTTCAGATTATGCACGATGCTACAAATAGTAAAATCGTTACTGTATTGGAATTTAGAAATCATACAGTCATTACTATATACTGGATGTTAAAAACCAAACGTTAGATTATGTCATATGTGTTTAATCATATATTTATCAGATTATGTCAGATGTTACAAGTAATCTGGGTCGTTAAATTTTGTGATATGTTACAAATCAATCGTGTACTCGTTACAGTTTGTAAGATGTTAGAAATCACCTAATCGTTAGAATGTGCCTGAGTTTACAAATCTTCCAGCCGTTAGATTATGTGGAATGTTAAAATAATCTAGTCGTTAGATTATATCAGATGTTACAAATCTTACAGCCGTTAGATTATGTCGATGATACAAATCATGTTGTCGTTAGATTATTCGCCATATTACATACCGTCTAGTCCTTAGATTATGTCAGATATTACAAATCATCTAATTATTAGATTGTTTACGTTGTTACAAAACAACTAGTTGTTAGTTTAAGCCGATGGTACAAATATTACAGCTGCATTATTCATAATGTCACAAATCATAAGTAATTTGATTAAGCCGGATGTTGCAAAGGATCTATTCGTTAGGTTGTATCCGATGTTGCAGAGCATGTATGCTTTAGATTAAATCAAATGTTACAAATCATCTGATTATGTCAGATGTTACAGATCAAATAGTCATTTGATAATGTCGTATCATGCATGCTTTAGATTAAATCAAATGTTACAAATCATCTGGTTGTTAGATTATGTCAGATGTTACAGATCAAATAGTCGTTTGATAATGTATGTTATGCATAATCTAGTCGTTTGATAATGTCAGGCGTTAGAAGTCTTTAAATAATATTACAAATCATATAACAGTTAGAAAATGTCATATAATAAAATCGTATAGATATTAGATAATGTCACATGTTACAAATCAGTGGGTACATGAGAGAACAATGTTCTTTCATCTTTAGAGTAGTGTGTGACAGCATTTCTAATCATTGTCCCGGAAACACGTGTTATATAAAAACGTTGCAACAATAATTAGAACTAATAAATTCAAAATATTGAGTACCAGACGAATTATTTACAGTGAAAGTGTTTGTAATATTCAAGGAAACTGATGTGATTTACACTTCTAATTTTTCTGACTGATTTTGGTCATTGCACATGAGCACTGTCTGTCTGTCTCTCCGTCTGTCTGCCTGTCTGTCTGTCTCGTGCTGACGAGTTTTAAAAATAAAATTACCACTTCATTTCAATAATAAAACAAAAAAAAAACACTTTGTGCTCGACATTTATCAATAGTTAATATTTATAAAGGTATATAGCAATGTAATTCACATTTCATGTAGGAAATAGATCTATATGAAGTAAAAAGTGTGTAAACGACCTAGCGATGCTTCCGAATGTGAATATATTTTCTTCAACTTAACATATGAAAACAAAGTATTTTATGAAACAAAATACTTACCTGTTGCATTTATGTTTCGTAGTATAGAAGATATTAAACACATTCATGAAAATATTTCTAGAATTCTTACAACAAAAAATTTCATTACAGAAAAAATGTTTGATAGTGTTTCAGAAACATAATAAGAAATCATAAAAGTCATTTTATGGAAAAGACTATGAGTATAAATATAAATGTTA